>ML995976.1:0-20230 GCA_010093825.1 Teratosphaeria nubilosa
TTATTAAAAGCACCCTATATCTTAGGAAGAAAAGAGAGGCTATTAGCCTAGGTAGATAATATAAGCATCTTAGTATTCTCTTCTACCTCTAACTTCTTAATACTATAGACCTTTACTATAATAGCGTTATTAGCGTAGTAGTCTAGAAGATCTATCTACTAGTATTATGTCTATCTAAAATATAATACTTTGCTCTATACTTTATAAGGCAAATTCTATGCCTTTTTTCTTAAGCTTCTAAGCCTAAACTACTAGCTTCTTATTAGGCATATATAAGGGATAGAGGAGAATAAGAGTCTTTATCGCTTATCTTGCATTAATACTCTGTACATAATCTGACTATAATTAGGTTCTGTACACAATCAATAATCGGAGTAGACTAGATAGATAGTTCTTACCTCTGGATCCGACCCGGATCCAATAAATTGATGGATCTGAGGTAATAGAAAGCAGCTCGATCTATTACTACGATCTATTGAGATTCAACTGTAGAAGGTGCAAGTAGTGAATGCAAATGGTGAATACAAGTGGTTCCCTAATTACCTCGACATTATCGTCTGAGGCACCGTCAAGATGGCTCTGGATCTTGAGTAGAATAATGTCTTGCATCATTACGAGGACTGGTGGGATCTTAGCCTTAGATCCGATCTGGATGCATGGATGAATGGATCGATTCAATCGGTGCGATCACTGTGTGACACAATGCCTACACCGATATGCTCGTCAGTCAGTAGCGAACGCAGATCACTTACCTCCCAGGCGACAATCGACCAATCAAAACCAATCCCGTCCCTTCAGTCAATAGACTCTTCCTCACAGTCCTCCGGCACGTCCTCAAACTCCCGACTCTCCTAGCACAGCCGATCGACAACAACAAAGACCTCACTCGCCTTAGCCTGCGCATTCCGCACACATTTAGCCTTCGCAAACCGATTAGGATGCCACGCGACCACGCCATTTCGATATTGCACGAACACGCCGCGAGAGCCCGAGAGCCCGAGAGCCCGAGAGCCTTTGTCCACAGCACAAGCCGGCTCGAGAAACTCGAAAAGCACAGGAGGATCAGGGAAGATCCTCATCCTTTCTACGTTCTTGAAAGCCGTCTGCAATTGCACGTGGAAGTCTGCAAAGAGCTCGGTCGGCTTCCTCTCGTCATCTGCATGCTTGCGAGATGCAGGCGCAGGCCTCACCTTCTTCGACTTTTCCCAGCCGAGCCGAGCCAATCCTGCCAGGGTCCGCCTGCTTCGCCATGCGCTCGTCATGCTGCGCTTGGCGGAGAGCCTGTTTTGCATTACCTAGCCTCTGGTTAGCAGCGTCCAGGTGCTCAACAGCTTCGTCAAGGTGGGATTGTGCATTGCGGAGTGCGGCTTCTTTGCCTTTGGCTTTGCTTTTGCATTTATTCCAATGACTTTGTGCGAGTTTGGCTTCAATTCGGGCTTTGGTTACGTCGTTGAAATCTTTTCCAGGTTTCTGGACGGTTGCGGTCGCCCAAGCGATGGCTTCGACTAGGCAGGGTGTCTTCCATTGCTGTTGTTTGTTGCATAAATATGCAGTCGAAAATTTTTCGAGTCTCGTCGCTTGGTACTGTGCTAGATCAGATAGCAGCTCAGAAATGCGAAGTGTTCCGAGGGAGAAATCGTAATCGAACCTGTAGGCCCTGGTATTTATGTGCTGTGAACGGAGAGTCACGGAGTCACAACGCTTCATGTCCTTACGCTGACAAAATCAGGCTGAACCGCATTGTTGCTCGAGTATCGCCCTGTCAACAAAGCATCCATAGCCAACCTTGTCCGAGTTTCAGACTTGACCGGACGTCTGCTATGAGACCTTGGTATACAGTAACAAGCAGCTCCCTCATACTGCCACCACTGCAGACCGCCGGACTAAAACAAGCCCGAAGAGAGCTGCACCCCATACGACTACAAGATATTTAAATACGTCCGAGTATCACCATCCACGATCGAACCGCTCGACCTGGACAAATCCAACTGGGCAGATCGAACGCCGCCTGCGATCGGCTTAAGCGGCGAAGCAATGCTTTCGTGAAAGCGGACCATGTAGTAAAGAGGTCCACATGGAGCGGCAAGGCAATAGATTGGTCAAATCCAGATTTTGCAACAGAGGTTCTACTTCAGTTGACCTCGAAAAGCCGCACCAAACACGCTACCGATCTTTCCATGGCAACGACCGGGCCTGTAGAATGCGGATCCGGTTTTCAGAAACGGCGCGTTGACAACCGAAAGGGAGAAAGAAAACTTGACCGACGTGGATGATATAAGAGAGACAAGCCCGTCGGCGTCTCGAACCACTCGGACAAGCGTGAGATCTGAAGGCCCTCGGAATAGCGCTTGATCCTCTAAGCTGGGGTGGGAGGGAGGACATTGTTGGTGAAATAGCGGAGTAGGAAAGAGTATGGGAGTTCCTGATGGTGGGACAAAGAAAGAAGGCGGACTGTCGTGCTGTGCCGGACTTGAGGGACTTCTTGGGCTCTCGCACACACACAAGGCCATGGATCCAGTGGTGTGCAGCTGTAGCAACTCGCTAACCAGGGCGCACCGTGATTCGCCCATGCCGTCACCTCGTGCCCACAAATGAAATCCTCTTCCTTCACCAACCTCATCTCACACAGACTTATCCCGCCAACAAAGAAAACCCCCCTCCCAACACAACAAAGCCGCAAGGGCTCCCTCCCACAACCCCCAACACAGCCTCCCCCCTCCATCCATCCACCCACCAACAAGCCAACAAGCCAACCATGGACAACGACCCGGAAGCCCCAACAACACGCGCGCTCGTCCTCTACCTCCCCCCAACCTACCGCAACAACCCTTTCCACTGCACCGGGTGCTTCGACGAAATCGCCGTCGGCCCCTCGGAGCCACGCTGGGTAGTCGAAAACTCAAATTACTGCGACGACTGCGTGCGCGGCCGCTGGCAACGCATAGTCGACGAAGGAGGGCGGCAGTACGCGCCACGAGACGCGCGAGCAGTCTACGACCTCGAAGACTTCCGGGGGCGTTTGCCCGAGGCGTTGGTGCGGGCGGTGGAAGCGGTGCAAGCGAATTTTGCCGTGCCGTTGGATGAGAGGGTGTGGTGTCCGCATCTGCGAGCCGAGACGGGGGGAGAGGTGCAATCAGTTTCTTGGACGTCGGGGGGCGGCGGACGCGCCTGCGACGGCGCAGGATTGTCCTGCGTGTGGGCAGCCGGTGTGTTTGAGGTGTGGTGGCGAGGGTGGGAGGGTTGGCGACCGGGATCATGAGTGCCGTGGTGCTCGACGCGATGATAGGAATCCGAGGAGCGAGAGGGGGCACACTTACCAGAATTGTCCTAATTGCGACGTACTGATTGTGAAATTGGAGGGCTGTGTAATTGCTGCTCATTCATGACCCTGCTAATCAAGTGCCGGATTGTTAGAACCATATGTCGTAGGTCAAAAAGCATCCGTACGTGGTGGCGTTGACTAATCTGTGTGCTGCAAATGTGACTCGTGTGCGACGCAATTCTGCTTCATCTGTGGCGAGGTGCACGAAGATGAACCCCATGGCCACGGCGAACACTGGCAATATACCAGGGACTGCTCTCGATAGTGTGTCCAACCTTACCTAGTTTCACCGATTTCGAGGCTGACCAGTCCATAGCAACCACCCGATCCCTCGCCGCGGAGAGAATCATCCAATGTGGGGCAGTGAGGATTACTTCCACTCTGAATGGATCGCCGCAACGCTGTCTGACCTCCAGGCGGTCGAATACAATGCTTCACACTTTCCCCACAACGAGATCCTGACAGAGTACGAGCAAGAAGGAGAGTTTGCCGCCACTGAACAAGACCTTATTTTCGAACCGATCGATCTGGCCACACCTTCGATATGGCGCGACTATGCGCTCCGAGTCATTGAGATCCATGATCGATTCCGACAGAAATTTCCAAACAGCTTCTACCCTCTCTGGGCTTTGGAAATAGATGATGCGAGACGCACGTGGAACCGTCGTTTCGTGAAGCTCCTTGCCATGATCCGCAGAGCCACTCGGCGTATCCTGCTGGCGCACAACGTGAAGGTTATGCGGGAGCTGTGGCTGGAGTATCGACAGTGCGGGATGAATGAGTATGTTGCAAGGCTCATCCAGATTGACCCGACATGGGATCGTATAATGGAGTTGGTTAATCCTTTCCAGATGGACGTCGACGGACTTGAGGTGTCTCAGAATCAATTCGAGCAGCTCATCTCCACCTTCGCTCCACGCACACCATTACCACCTTCGCAGAAAGGGGAGTCCTCGGATAGTCCGAGTATACGCATGGCCTATGCCGCGCAGGATTTGGGAAAGAGTTTGCGCAGCATCGTCCCATTCTTCATGAAGCCAGGCCCACTGTCAATAGCAGACAGCATCGTCTTGCGAGATCTCAAGGCGGATGTCCGAGCAAGCCTGTTGACGATCGATTATAGAGTCGGCCTCGAAGTTTTCCGCAACCACGACAGAACGCACCAAGTGGCATTGAGCATGACAGACGGCATCCTCCGCAGCATCAACGAGACCGAAGACCCGACTGAGACGGTGCGTGACGTGAGAGGCTTCTGGGCGGATTCGAAACAGTGGATTGACGATCTCCGACTTGCTCTCCGCCAAGAGCAGATCCGCCTTGACGAAGCCAAGATGCGCGTTCCTGACGACATTTGGCACCTGTTTGAGTTTCTTGATTTCCTTGAGCCGTACATCGACCAGCAGCATGAGAATCCAACATGGTCGGCCAGCTCGCAGGACCGACCTGCGCTTGACGAAGACGTCAAGGGTCTATGGAGCATCTACCGACGCCGTCCCTGGGCTGGACCGTTGAGTCCGGTGGTTATACGGGCATTCGATCGTCTGAGAGATGTGATGCACCAGTATTCTAACAGCGAGATGATTGTCGGGCTGGGCGTTCCAGAATGGAAGGGACGACGATGGAGCACGCTGCTGGGTGGCCATCCTCGTACCCACAGTCCGCCGGAATACCCCACTCCAAATTCGGACGGTGGGCGCGCAGATGTCACGTATCTTCATGAGTTCCATGACCACCAGCAAGCGGAAGGCATCAGGATGTTGCAGCACGGGGAAGAGCCATCGTACAGGGTCCGGCGCCGACTTCAGATCACCGAGGCAATGATCCATCTGCAGATTCGACTGTTGGACCCGGACGTGCATGATAGAGATCGCAACAGCGAAATGACGCGGCGTCTTTGCGACTTTGCGACTTTGCGACTTTGTCAGAAGGGTCCGCAAAGGGCAAGGAGAAGATGCGCAGTTCCCCAGGTGGCCTCGTGGCGACGCCAGCTTGACGGCATCCTGATTGATTACCTACTAGATGCCGTCACGAACAAGGAGGAGACGAATCCGACCACATATACGGCCATGCCCGAGGTCTGGCAGTTTTTCGTGTCGCTCTATCAGCAGACGGCGCAAGAGCTCGAAGCTGCCAACGTCAGTGACGCCGGCTTCCTCGTAGGCATTGGGCACGCGCTCGTCAAGCACGAGGACGAGATGTGTTGCCACTGGGGCTTCGACGAATGGCAGGCGGTCGGTGTGATCGCTCTGCTTGATCGGGCGCAGCGCTGCGTTGTGCTGGCTGGCTCCCCAGATTGGATGCGGCAGCATGCACGGGGACGAATGTTCATTGGGGAATTCTGGCTGGTCTATCGCCTCCGAAAGAAGCTCAATGGCGAGTCTGTGAGGGGGGGGGGTATCGTGGGGTGAAGGTGATTGAGGCTATGCCGAGGGTGGAAAGAATTGTCCAGGAGCTGATCGGCGGCATGGCAGCGAGAGCAGGTCCGGGCAATGACCTTGAGGCGCTCAAAGGACGCTGCGCTGAGATTACAGGGATTCAGGTCGACGATATACCGAGGCTCACGGGAAGGCACGGCGAGATTCATCACGGTGCGTGGTTTGCAGCATGACGAGAGCTGGACGTCGAGATAGTGGTGAATTCATGTTGATTCTGAACCCCATCCTTTAACACGAGTCTGCACTGTACGGTGTCTCAATGGTGATGAGGGTGGGCTGCAAGGCATTGCTCCCAATGCATGGCAGTAGTTGGGTGTGGGTGTTGTGGTCGCAATAATGCCAAGTGAGCTTGCATTGAACACTGCAGCAAGCATACGTGGCAGAGGAACAGTGGTGGAGGACTTCTGGAAGTGGTGCATGAGGTATGAGGTATGAGGTGTGAGGTGGTGGTGGCGGGTGCAAGCTATTTCGGGCGGGGTGGCTGAATAAGCTTCGTGGCGGAGCGCGGACCCTGCGGTAGCCCGAGGCCACATGTGGCTAGCTCGAGTGGGGGAGGAAGGAAGGGCCAGGGGGGTGAAACGCAACGGTTCAAGTAGGAGGTGAAACGCGACAAAACGAGTATCGAATCTTGCCCGGACAGCCGTCTTCCTCTCATACATTTCGTACGGAGTTCAAGGCTAAGGAAGGAGACAGTTCGAGAAGGAACGAGGCGTGCAGCTGTGCAACGTGGTTGCCATCCCAGCAGAATTCAGGAGATCAACAGAGACAGGCCAGGCAGGCGGCAGCGAACATGGCTGTGAGTGCTTGCCCCAACGCTTCAGCAGGTCAACAATGCTGCTGTGATATACACACATGACATTACGCAGCATTGAGGAGACAGCAAGAGACAGTCTGACATGGCGCAACAACCACAGTACAACTACGGCAATTCCGGCGGCTACGGCCAGAGCAACCCCTACGACCACGCTGGCAGTCCCCCGCCCGCATATGGCCAACCCTACGGCGGCGGCGGCAACATGAATCCAGCATACGGTCAAGCCTACCCCCGACCCTCCCACGACGTCGAGATGCAGCCCCTCACGGCCGGTGCCCAAGCCGCGCCTTACTCCCACACCGGCACGCCCGCACCGCGAGACCCCAACCAGATCCTCAACGACTGTCGTGCCGTCAGCCGCGCCATCGATGACTTGGAGAGTCGCCTGCCAGAGCTGCAGCGGCTCCAAAGAGGCTTCACCAGCGGCACCGGCGCGAGCAACAAGGAGATTGACAGCCTGAGTGCCGACATTATGACGGGATACCGCGGCTTGGCAGACCGCGTCAAGAGGATCAAGAGCCAGCCAGACGCCGCCAACCCCCGAAACAAGCCACAAGTCGACGCCCTGGACCGCCGGATACGAAAGGCCATCAACACCTACCAACAAACCGAGTCCCAATTCCGCAAAGAAGTCCAAGACCAACAGCGCCGCCAGTTCCTCATCGTCCGCCCCGACGCCACCGAGGAAGAAATCCAGCAGGCCACCGAGTCCGGCACCGACACCCAGATCTTCCAGCAGGCCCTCCTCAACAGCGACCGCCGCGGCCAGGCCCAGTCGACGTTGCGCAACGTGCAGCAGCGACATGACGCCATCATGCAGATTGAGAGGACGTTGATGGAGTTGCAGCAGTTGTTCCAGGACTTGGATCAGATGGTCGTCGAGCAGGAGCCCATGGTGCAGGAAATTCAGCAAAAGGCCGAGGAGACGAACACGCATTTGGAAGCAGGCAATGTGCATGTCGATAAGGCGGTGAATAGTGCGCGGGCCGCGAGGAAGAAGAAGTGGATTTGCACCGGTATTATTGGTACGTCTTCCTCCTCCTTCTCAATCACACGTTCCAGAGCGATGGACTGACATCCTATCCCTGCGCAGTCGCCATCATCATCATCATCATCGTCATCGTCCTCGCCTACCTCGGCGCTACGGGCCGGTTGGGCTCGAGCAACAACAACAACAAAAACACCACCACCACCACCAGCAATACCTCGTCGCGGTAGATTGATTCCCACGGTGGCCAGGGCCTGGAGTTGGGGATGGATTGGATATGACAGGAATATTTTCCCTTCGGCGTGGAATCGGATTCGACAGAGCCTCACGCGAAAAAGGCAGGGGCGCGGGGCGGGGCAAAAAAGATACCATTACCTAGCTGGCTGGCTGGCTGGCTGGCTGTCTCATTTGTTCTGGTGTGTACTATTGCATATGCTTCGCCTTCAATTGTGAGACTGGTGTAGCAGCGTCGGCGTATGGATCAACTTCTTTTCTGCAACCGGTCCGTTGATTCCCCGGGATGCTGCTGTTTTGCACGCTCCCTTGGCCCATCTCCCGGCTCCTGTTCGCCCGCCCGCGACTACTTCCGATGGTCCTGCAGATGTGAGTAATGTGATGTGATGGGCATTGCTGGGTGGAAGGACACACACAGGTGGGCCTTCTTTTATTCATCCTCGATCTCGGCATCACAAGACATCCCCAAGTAACCTGCATGTTTCACAATCTTGTGCTTCTTTCCCGCAAGCCCAGCAGATCACGACCGCGTGCACACATCGAACCCGAAAAATCTGATCTTCCGAGGAGACCAGGTACTGTCCAGCTTATAGAACCGACCGAGTCCAGCTTCTTTTCCGTGTCAGCCTACTTGTCACACGGAGGAAACCCCGGGCCCTTTCTGCGATTTTCTCAAGGCGACACGGTCCGAATCTGGCTGATCGGAATTGCCAGATTCCCGACAAGAGCACTACGTTGACGATATTCAATTCGCCGGCCGGTCGGCCCTTGCATCGTGGCAACGGCGGAGAGAGTGTGGTATGGCGAGGCCTGTCGATTTCTGGGTCAAGGACTCCGTCGAATTGCAAGATTGAGAACACGACGAGACGCACGGCAGGCCGAGACTCAGGAGACGAGAAAAGTGATGTCTGTTATGCGTGGTATTGCTGCTTATTGAAACTCCTACGGTCATCCATTCTCCTTCACAAAACTCCAGACTCCTGAAATCAGCCATGTCATACTCGACGAAAACCCAGTCAGCATCGCACGACTTCGCCTCTATTACCAAAGGGAGTTCTCGGCGTCGTCCGAGCGCTCTAGGCGAAAATCGTATCCCCCTCCTCGATCGCGCCGGTCGTATGTATGAGCAGAGTACAGCGCCACTGCAAGTCCTGCACTTGCCGCAGACGCGCAAAGGGGCATGTTGAGGATGACTGTTCTTAACCGCGCAACAGCAGTCTGAGATGTTCTGGCGGCAGATTTTGCATATGTCTTGAGGATTGAGGACGGTTCTTCACGGCGCAACAGCAATCGCTAATGTTCTGGCGGCAGATTTTGCACATGTCCGACGATCGAAGACCGTTCTTGACGCCGCAAGAGTTTGAGATGTTCTGACCGTACTTCGCGCAGGTGCCCCATGGCATCTGGACTGTCGTGCAGCAGCCGCACATGCGAGCAGATGACATCGACATGCCGAGCAGATGTGTTTGATTCGAGAGTGTTGGGATGCAGAAGGTCATTGAGTGTCTGTGATGTAGATCTATCAGTCCTGCCAACAGTTTGGAGCTTGAGTTGTGGTTGTAGTTTGTGGTTGCTGCTGCTGCTGCTGTTGTTGTTGTTGTTGTTGTTGTTGTTGAAAGCTTGTGAGTGTCTTGTGTGATGGCTTGAAATTGTTGGTTGCATGCGAGTTGGTGATGATGCGAATGAAGAGGGAGTGCTGATATCTGGTTTTCCTGCTGGTATATATACAGCGCATATAATGGCTTGTATATGCCTAGATAACGAGACGTCCAGTTTGCATTGCACAGCGCGCACAATGTAATGCAACCCGGGCGCCTAGACCAGGAGATAGATACCCCATTCTCATTGAGCAACGCCTACAATCAATTCTGTGTCAAATCGCTGGCTTTCCTCGGCAGCAGCTTTGTAAGTAAATGCATTGTGTCGAGTCCCCTGCCGCTTTGCCTCGATCGGGGAGGACAGTAGATCAATGTAAAGCCCTGCTAACAAAACCTTTGTTCATTCGTGAAAATGGTACCTCAGCATCATGAACCCGTTCTGGGGCGCACATGCTTGCAATGCTGCTCGGCGAGTTTTAGGCGACCCATCAAAGGTATACAATATCATATAAGTGGTATATTCGATCGAGCGGCTCCTAGAGTCAAGCTGGTCTTATAGGATTGAGGGCCGCATATATCTCAACGAATTTCCACGACATGATGTCTAGCTACAACCTAGCATACTCCCAAGTTTGCTGCAAGTCCTTGTTCAATCTCTTCCTGGCCTCGACATTCAAACGCTTCCACATTCCCTTCCGCAACTCATGGCCATCCATAAAGTCTCGGAACCATTCTCTCTGGAACTTCGGCAGCTGTCTACCGACACCATCCCCGTCACCAGCAAGCCTTCGTAAAGTCTCAAAATACTCTTCGAAATCAGGGTACACCAGAGCGAATTTGGGCCCGTCACCTCGTGCCTCGATCCTCTCCTTCTCCCATCGCACTCTTTCGTCCAGTGGCGGTAGAGTACCGCGTTCCGCGAGCAATCGCGCCGCGTATACGGCTTGCCACTCGAAGATCTTAAATGTCAATCCGGCGTTGACGGCACCGACGAACAGTAAAGTCGAATCGTGTTGCCAGACGACGTGCTGGTAGAGATCTGGGACGCGGTTGTTGCGGATTGGGACGGATGGTAAGAATGGCAATGTCCAGGTGTATCCAGTGCCAAAGATGAAGTGATCAACGTCTTCCACGTACGTACCGTCTTCGAAATGCGCTGTCCGCCCGACGACCTTGACTAGCGAGTGCTGCCGCTGGATGTTGGGGTGTTTGAACGCTTCGTCGCCGAAATACACGTTTGCTCTGTGGTTGATGACTACCGCGTGCACTGGAAGCTTCGCCACGTTGGTCAAGTCGAACGCAATGTCTGCAGCTGATACGGACGCGCCGACAACTACAACCCGTCTGTCTCTGTACATATGGCGCCCGCGGAATTGCTTACTATGGATCACACTTCCGGGTCTTGACTTCTCAAGTAACTCGAGGCCGTCAACTGCTGGTATGAATGGAACGTTGTAATGGCCGTTGGCTACAACGACAGCATCAAATTCTTCTTGCCACCAGTAGTCGTAGACTGCGCCTGCTTTCCTGAGCGTCACGGTCCAAGCAGCACCGTTCTTGACCACATTCTCGACGAAAGTGTCATAAGAGACGAGATCGCCGTAGCCTCGTCGCTGCACCAGACTTTCAATATATCTCTGAACAGCTTTCCAGTGGCGAAACGGCGATTGAGGACCGTAAAGGTCTTTGGTCAGATTGGTCAATTCGGTCGGGAATGGCTCTTCTGTGAATTGCATGGCTTCAGCTACTACATTGGTTTCAAGGTAAGGATACACTGTTGCTTCGCTGAACCGATGCTGATGTGACCGCGGTACCACGGCTGGTAGGGTCTTTGGCGGTTGCAAGGGGCCATCTGCGCTTCTAGTTGCGAGCTCACGTATATTGGATATCGTAGGTGGTGGCTTGCCGTCTGCAGACCTGCTTGATTGTCAATGTTGTCAGGTAGATATGAAGCTTGCATGCGACCCACCAGCATCCTCCCGGACCATTCCTCCTCTCGAAAACGCGGACTAGATCGAAGCGTCTTTCTCGCATCAACGCATCGAGCGCAATCACTCCTGCTGGACCGGCGCCTATGACAGCTACTCGTTTAACGGTCATATTAATGGTGTTCTTCGTTGTAACGACGACCGCCACTCAGTAGGAGTGGCCAGTGTTTATGGCGTCTTGCAAGTCACGCGTGACATGCACCTTGAAAGGTAGTGTTGTGAGAGAAACCTTCGTTCGGACGCATACGGATAGTGCAAATGAGGTGATAGATACTTGTGTACGCCAACGATAAGGCCGCGAAGCCGATTCAACAGTCGGCAGGCTATGCAAAGCACGCGATGCTTGGCTAGACGGGCACTCCCGCCTCTGGCACATAAAGCCATCATATTTGCGTTGCAACTTGCAACAGCCATCGTGAGAACGAGATTTCGATGCGGAAGATGGCTTCAAAACCCTCGAGTGGTCTTAATGGTCGTGCAATGTTTCTTGGGCGGAGGTCGACGGGTGACAGCTAGCATCTAGGGAGCTTTGTGGCGCGGGCGAAGAGCTTTATACCTTGAGGACCGGAAAAGAGGTGGGTCGTGGGGCTAAGTACTTCGTAGGTACAAGAGCGAAATGCCGCTTATGATAAGCAACTCAATGGGGTCAGGCCTGCAGGTAAGTTGAAGGTTCCGTCGCCCTCCGCTGTCAAGATTAACCTGGAAGGCAGGGCAAACCGCTGTCAAGATTAACCTGGAAGGCAGGGCAAACCTTCGATGAAGTCAATATGTATGTACAGCCACGCCATTGGCAGTCTCGAAGAAGTCTGGAGAAAGTTATAATCTTGTATGCATGATTAATATTGATGCTAACTGATGCCTACTGGTAAAAAATTATGCTAAGCCCGACTCGAATCGATCAAATAATCACCCGAAAAACGGCAAAGATCGCAAAACCGCGGCGCGCTCCAACTCCTCGATCTTGTCTTGCAAGCGACGAATGTATCCGGGACTCTCCTCCACAGCAAGGTTCAATGCATCCACAAGGACATCCTCTTCACGCGCCAGGTCTGGGTAGTCTTCCCTCATCTGCTGAGCCCAAAGCAAAGCCTCACCGTTCCTGCCCTCGAAACCTTGCAGCTGGCCACGAGCAAAATCAAGATCAATGAAAGCATCGAGCGTCAAAATCGCCCGGAGCCGATTGCGAGCAAATCGGCTCAGTCTGCGGAGTAACTCCTCAGCTGGCGTGCGCCTGTCCGCAGGAGTTCGACTAAGGCGCCGATAGATCGCTTTTGCGTCCAGGTGGGCGCGCTGAAGACGTGGGGACTGCTGCAAGAGTCGGTAGGCTTGGCGGTCGAGATGAGGGTCGAGTGGCATCTGCTCCCATAGCAGCACGATCCGAGCGTTTAGCCTGTCTATGAAGACCCTGTGGCGGACCCTCCATAGGTCCAGTGCGACAACGAGATTCGGATCGACGCGATCGGGATCCAGATCCGAGGCTTGTGTCTCAATATACTGCTGGTGGTGAATGTGGCTGTTTCGCCATATTTCAACCTGGGACGGCTTGGTCAAGGCATCGAAATTGCGAAAGTGGTTCCTGAGAGCGATTTCCAGCTCGTGAACAAGTCGAAGGAACGCCCTTGCATGCACGTCTCTGGGATCCGAGTCGACCATGCCATGAGCGTCAATATGCAAAACCTCCAGCGTCACTGTTAAGACCCTCGAAACCGCCTCGTCGTCTTCCAACCGTTGAGCCCGTGGCGCGGCTGCGAGTGCTTCAACGTCAACAAATTGATGGGTGCCGTCGTCATGGATCGCATTCAGTGCACCGCGCTTGCCCCACTTAGGACATGGCTTTCCGGGCTTGAAATGATCTGTCTTCTCATCAGCGATGGCCTCTGAGCAAATGAAGCAAAACAGAGTGCGGCAGTGATTCTGCGTGCATCGAACCGCATTGCAACCGTCCCATTGCCCGTAGCCGGTGTTGCAACCTGGGCACAGTTGATAGTCCTCGCCGCGCTTCAAGCCATGTAATGGATCGGCTTCGTCGACGACGTTGTCGTTGCGGCACGTGTGTTGCTCTGAAGCATGTGTGATTGCTGCTCCGCATTGTCTGCACGAAAGGCGGTGGCATTCCATGCATTCCTGCGTCACAACATCACCGCTTTGGACTCGGCCGCCGAGGAACCCGTTGCAGCACTCACCTTGATCGATACTCCTGTGTTGACAGTAGATCCTGTGACTGGCGGGCATCTCGTACTCGGTCTGCTTGAGCATCCACTTCACACCAAAGCCGATCGGCAAGTATTGAAGGAAATCCAAAGCATCTAGGGACTGATTGCCCCACATGACAGGATAGCTATGTTCGTGCTCGAGAGCAGCAATGAACTGCGGCTCGATGCCCCTATCAAAGCAGTCTTGACAGACATAGTCCGGGCCGACACTGATTTGGTTAGAGGTTGGAAGGTTGTCGAAACAGACGCTGCAGTTGAAAGTGGTAGTCGGCATGATCGGTAGTTGTGGTTGATGTGGTAGCGTTGAATTCGTACTGGTGGCTGGTTGTAGATCTGCTAGCCCTGCCAGCGGTATTGGAAGTTGTGGTTGGTGATGAAGCTTGAGTCTGATGTAAGTTGTTGGTTCAAGTGCGCATGGAGAGAGACGGCCGAGCAACGCTGCACTTGCTGTGATATATACTCACCACGGAAAAAGGATTGTGAATGCGAAGAATCAGAGACCCCTTACAAGTGAATGCATTGTGTTGAGGGTCACGCTGCTTGAGGTCAGTCCACGATGATTGAGGAGCGATGTTAAGAATGCCTTTGTTCTGCGTCACCTACGCTTTCACCTATGCCAGCCGTCTTTTAAGCGCATCTCTGTTGTTGGTGCTTACTGCCATCCGCTAGACTATGAGCATCGCCAACATTGTATGGCCCGCTTCTCACTGCCTTAGCTGATGTGCTCGCAGCTTGAACTCGAGATTTCGTATTGACCCATTCAAAGGTTGCCAAATAGCTTGGCTGCTGAGATCCTCGGCTACGATGTGACTAGTGATATTGGGCAGACAAAGCCATTGTGTCTGCTGGGTTGCGGGGTTGCGGGCCAACACAGTGAGCGTATGCCCCTAAGGCAACAATCTCATCAGCAATTCGTAAGATCTTTTGGTGTGATATTCTCCGCTTCCATCCAGCGGAGCATGAAAACTCTGTGATAGCTCGTGTTAGTCGCTTCAAGCACTGTGCACTTTGGCTGTTGCAGGTCCGGTTCGTGTACGGAATGGAGAACGATCCCGCTCGGTTGTTTCGCGTCCGCATCAAGAATTCTTGCCGACCCATGTCTGTAGCGTGGTCGCTCGGTGACATCGTTACGTTGAGCATGCAATTGAAGAGCGAACGCCATGCGCCCTTTGTTCTTTCAAAATCACCTCCGGAGGCACGCTCCGGATATGAGATGACGCTCAGCCGAGAAGTGGACAAGCTCGTGAGTCGTGGACTTTTACTAGTAGTTGGATGCCCTCCGTTTCGCGCTAGACCGATCTACACGCTATAACGCGGCTAGCGCGCGCACTTACGCACGTGAAAGTCTTGGAGCTCTCCTCCTCTAGCTTGGAACTCTGACTGACGAGTCCAGGTATACTTATCGATCTCATGCTGGGTATACTCAACACCTCTTCTTCATAACACAAGTCACTGACCCCCAGCAACCCAACATGTCCTTCCGTAAACTGGAGCAGGCAAAAACTCTCTTGGAGCAAGTCGCCAACTACACCTTTCATGACGATAACCTTCTTAATGAGGCAATCGACACAACTGGCTTGCGCTCTTTTCAATCGAACCAGCGCCTTGCCTTGCTAGGCGATGCCGTGCTCAAGCATGTCATCCTCGATGAGTGGTACCCGACTGGAACCTCGAAAGGTCACAGAGCTGTTAAAGGAGGTCAGAAGCTCGGCTGACCCCTACAGGCGATGGCAACAATCTCGTCTCGACCATCGGCAGTAATAGCAGCCTCGCGGCCGCAGCCCTCCGCGTCGGCTTAGGGCACTGCATCGTAGTCAATCCTGGCCACCAAGGACGTCTAAGCAACGGCATGCTCTCCACCGCTGTCGAAGCCCTCCTTGGCGCCATCTACCTCGACAGCGGCAAAGACATGGCCACTGTCAGAATCACTATGTCCGCCTTCGGCCTGACTCACAATGCTACCAGCTGAGAAAACTTAAACCAGGTAACGTAGCACTCATCCCAAACACAAGAATGACGTATCCATCTCATCTAGGGCTCCAAAATGCAAAACCACCGACGACACATCCCCAACCACAAAGGCCTGCAAACCACACCCTCGAGCGCTCACGACCTCTGCTCACCCGGGCGGAGCTGCCATCCCTCTTACAAGCGTCGCCCGCGTCGCATGTCATAGCTATGTATGACGACACGGGCAGGCCTTGCATCCGGGAGTAGTTTCGTCTGGACGCGCAGAGCCCGCAAGCGTTCGAAGGCGCAATTCGTGGCCCTTTGCGCCTGAAGATGCGCCGATGATGCGGGCAAGGGAGCCGTGGGAGGTCACGCTGGCATTGATGTGCTATGCTGAGATTGCGGCTGACGGAGGGCCAGGGCGGGCTCTGCTGGGGATTGAGGGGCTCAGTAGTGCGCCGGAGGCTTGATAGCGGTTATTGCTGACTGAAGTCACTCTTTTGATCGAATGCCGATGTTTGCTTGCAGGGTGGATGAGCTTCAACACTAATGCACGCGGTGCATAGATCTCGAATGCAGCTTCTTGATCCCAAACTTTCCACCGAAGCTCATCACATAAGGCCTTCTACACACTATGCAGCATCATGCCCACAGGTTTATCTGTACACCAAAGCAGCGTAAAGGCGCCTTCCGAGGTTGACTGAGGCGCTCGTAGACCTCGCATCAGTCCGGAGTGGCTCCAGGTAGAGTCTGTAGGGTTTATTGAGCCTAGGTACGCTGAAGACTCCCCGGAGGTTGAGACCTCGCCGCCCTGGCCCGGGAGAGCCCGAATACCAAAGCCGACGCAAAGCCGACGTTCGGACGCCACGGCGGCCCGCGGGTGGCGACACGATATGGTGAATCTGAGACCGTGTCATGAAGCAGCACGGTCGGGCCGACAAAAGCCCTCAGCAAAGCTCGCTGCTGGCCGGCCGTCTGCCGGAGCTGTGGCGGCTCGAAGCCGGCGCTGGCAGAGTCGATGCGACGATGTCGGCCGGACAATCTGACGCTGGGCGGAGGCAGGAGACCCTCTGAGGTGGTCTTGCGCAATAGAGACGATCGGAGGGCGGGCGGGCGGGCGGGCGGTGGCGGGTCCAAGATGCCAACAGTGCCGACCGGCGGGCGCGCTCCGCCCACACTCCGGTCTGGTCCTCAGGTCCACCGTCTGAGCCGTGCCTCGACCAACCCCCGGCCTCCGACTCGCACTCTGCCGTCGTGCGCTTGCAGACGCCCAAATCTCGTCCCTTCGCGTGTAGAGGGGGCCAGCGGTTGTGTTGCATGTGGCCGGTGCTGGAGCGTGAACTGGCTGCAATGATTTCAAGGGATCATTTTGGTGTCGCAATTCAATCTGCCCGCAAATCTAAGTAGTACACCTAATCAACCATAATCTTGGACAAGGGCTTATGCATGACAGCGTACAGGAATGAGAGCATTTGGCAGGCATCTATCAGTAGTCATTGTCAGGTACACAGCTTCCTAATAATCTCACCCCTAACGAGCGAGTGCTTCTGCCATCTTCTTCCAGCTGTCAATTCGGCCGGTCTTGTGAAGCATAAGATCCTGTTTTGTAGCCAGTACAAAAGCACAATGCCATTTTGCACGCAACAAATCGTACAGGGTCTCAGCCTACGAGCGTTTCTCGCAGGCTCATCTACTCTATTTCGACCATAACAAAGTAGGAAAAGCACCACAGAACGCAGAAATCGGTGAAGACAATAGCGTGGCCTCAGAAGTATTGCTACATCAACACTTTGGGCCTAATCCCTGAGCTGGAGCCGCTGCCTAGAGAAAAGGTGGGGGAGGGGGACAGCCATTAACCTGTGATCTGCCTTTGCACGTGACTGGTGCCGAGCCACACCCCTGCAAGACTATAGAGATTCATCGTGCGCCATATGTGCCAAGCATGAAGTTACTTACTTTTTCTTGCTCACATAATTTATATAGCTTTAAAGTCTTTAATAGCAGTTAATATTGTAGCTATACTATAAGTCTTTATAATATATGCTTTTTATTATAGCTTATAGAAATTAGTAGTAGTATTATAATTATAAAGTAATATCTAGTAGATATATATATTTTAGTTCTTTATGCTCTTACTTCTCTTATAATACATACCTTCTATACTATCTAAACACTATATTAAGAAGAATTAGTTAATATTATTACTAGTACTACTATTATAGCTTAGTAGTAAGTCTTCTTTAGTATCTCTATAAGCTCTACTACTAATATTTCACTTAGATTCTGCTACCTAACTACTACTAATACTAGTAAGTACTAGTATTATAATTAAATAAAATTAAATAGCTATATTATAAGTAATAATATCTTATAAATATATAAACTTAATTAAGCTAGCTATATTAATAAGATATTAGAAGATAAGAACGCTCTTAAGTAATATAAAGAGTATATAAAGTGTAATCTGCTATATAAGATCTTTACTAATTATAATAACTTAACTTATATATATTATAAGTAGTATAGCTATAGTTACTATATAGCTAGTTATTATGAATTAAGAAGAGCATAGAGAGTATATAAGCAAGTATGCAAGTTATAGTTATAAAACAGATAGTACTAATTATATAATACTAGAGACTTAATATATTATATAAAGAAATATATGCCTAACTAAAGAAAGAACTTAGTAGTTAAACATATAACTATGCTTAGCAACTATTTAACTAACTAACTACTTAAATAGTTAAATAGTTAAATACTAAGAGAAGTAGCATTTCCTTCTATATATATAGAAATATAAGATAGACTTATTTAGACTATATTTAACTTATATTAGTAATTAACTAATTAGAATTAACTATTATTAAACTCTTATTATTTATTAGAACTACTTAGTACTTCTTTCTTATTATATACTTATCTAAAGAAGTGTTAACAACTAACTAGTAGAGTAATATATACTAAATACCTTAGTATATATGTAGTTAACTCTAAGAGATTAGCGTAGGTAGTATTCTTTAGATAAGTATGCAAAGAAGAAGAAGTACTAATTAGTTCTAATAAATAAAAAGAGTTTAATAATAGTTAATTCTAATTAGTTAATTACTAACATAAGTTAAATATAGTCTAAATAAGTCTACTCTATATTCCTATATATTTATGCCTCTCTGCTCTCTTATAGTGCACTTAACTATTTAACTATTTAACTAGTTAATTAGTTAGTTAGTCGCTAAGCCTTATTATATATTCGACTACTAAGCCTACTTTATAGTTAGGCATATAACTTGCCTATATAACATCTTTTCTTTCTAGTATTAATAATTAGTGCTATATGCTTTATAAGTTAAGCCTATATGCGCCTACTAGGTTCTTTTTCCTTAATTTATAACACTACTCTCTCTTCTAGCAAGTTTGTCCTAAACTTCCGAGTAAGTACTACCTATCTAATATAGTAGTTACTCTACTAACCTGTTAAGAAGAAATATATTATAACTTATATATCTTATTTCCTTACTATAACAAAGAAGAAAAACTTATAAATATATGCTTCCTAAGTAGGACCTAAAGAGTTCCTAATGTCTATGCTACTAGTAGAGTAGTTAGAAATCTCCTAGAACTTAGAAGAGATGTTATTAAAAGCACCTTATATCTTAGGAAGAAAAGAGAGGCTATTAGCCTAGGTAGATAATATAAGTATCTTAGTATTCTCTTCTACCTCTAACTTCTTAATGCTATAGACCTCTACTATAATAGTATTATTAGCATAATAGTCTAGAAGATCTATTTACTAACGCAACTACTCCTTCTAAGCGCGAGCTACCTAATAGATAGTAAGGGCTTTCTTAAGTGCCTTATCCGTAGCCTCTTACTCTTTTATAGTATTAGTAATCTTCTCTTATAACTGCTCCTTCTCTTTAAGAAGGTAGTTAAATTTGGATTTTAATACCTAAAGGTTATAGCGCTAACTATAACGCATATATTTATTATATTTCCTAGAATAGATATGCATCTTATATAGCTAGTTATATTTAGTATAGATTAAATAAGGGCGCATAGTTAAGGAACTAAAGGCATCTAGGTAGTTAGCAAGTTAGTAATAATAAAGAGTGCTAGTCTCCTAGAGCATAGTAAGCTATATTTAGTAAGACTAAAGATAAAGGGATAATAACTATATAATATAGTTTAGGATAAACTAAGCTAGAAGAGAGATAGTGTTATAAATTAAGACTTTAACACTATAATTAGACATACTAAGAAGAGAACTCTAGTAGAGACCTAGTAAGAGTTATATGTTAAGGCTAATTACTCTACATACTAATTACTAATTAGTACTAAGCAAACTAATTACTAAGTACACTAATTAGACTAATTACTATATAGCTTAGAGTTGTATATAGGAACGCAGGATAGACTTGTTTAGACTATATTTAACTTATGTTAGCAATTAACTAATTAGAATCAACTATTATTAAACTCTTATTATTTATTAGAACTAATTAGCACTTCTACCTCTTTGCATACTTATCTAAAGAATACTACCTATGCTAACCTCTTAGAGTTAACTATATACATACTAAGGTGTTTAGTACGTATTACTCTACTAGTTAGTTGTTAACAATATGCTTCTTAAGTATAACCTAAGGAGTTCCTAGTATCTGCACTACTAATAGAATAATTAGGAATCT
>ML995977.1:0-20007 GCA_010093825.1 Teratosphaeria nubilosa
AATTACTATACAGCTTAAAGTTGTATATAGGAACGTAGGATAGACTTGTTTAGACTATATTTAACTTATGTTAGCAATTAACTAATTAGAATCAACTATTATTAAACTCTTATTATTTATTAGAACTACTTAGCACTTCTCTCTCTTTATATACTTATCTAAAGAATACTACCTACGCTAACCTCTTAGAGTTAACTATATACATACTAAGGTGTTTAGTATGTATTACTCTACTAGTTAGTTATTAACACTTTAAACACTCTTAAGTATGAGTACTATATTAAGGAACGCTTTAGGAACCCTAGCCCTAAGTAATACTAGAGGATTAATATAAGTAAGAACTATAGAAGGAGACTATACTATAAAGATTACTAAATCTAACCTCTACTATAGAGACTAAACTAAACTTAAGGACTAGCTTAACTAAATGGTTTTGTACTTTATGTTTAATAATATTACGCAGAACAAAACCTTGTTTGCTACTACCTATATATATAGTAATACTTAGAGATAGATTAAACCTTACCTTTTAAAATACCTTAGAGATAATACTAATAGTAAAGGGATTTTTAGAAACTTTAACATCTTTAGAACTAAGATTTAGAAGATCTATAGGATCTATAATAATAAGAAAGTCTTAACTAGAGTTATCTAATATCTAACCTAGAAGTTATTAGCTTCTAATTACGCAGCTAAGTTTAAATAACATACTTAGGTTATAGAGTAGAATAATAATGCCTTAATAGTTATGTTCTAATAGGGCCTAAAGGATAATATTAAGGATGAACTTATGCATAATAGAGTAGCAAATAATAACCTAGACTAAATAGTAGAGAGCGCGATCCAGATTAATAATATGTTATATAAGTAAGTAATAGAAAGACGCTATAAACGTAAAGGTAGAAGATATAGCTTTATATCTACTAGCTAGACTAGAGAAACAAACAATTAAGGTAATAACTATAACGCTATAGACTAGAAAGCAAATAACACGCAATAACTTAATAATAGAAGACCTAAGGGAAAAAGACCCTAAGGCAGAAAGACTAGAATAAGATACTATGCGTGTTTAAAAATAGGACACATAGCGTAAGACTATAAGTTAAAGAACAAAGTGCCCTAATAATAGTTTAATTTAATAGAGCGAATTCAGGAATTTAATATGATTCTTAGAACTTCTAATAATAAGAAGCCTTAGGGAGAATTCTATAAAGAACTAGAGGAGCATAATTTGCCTATAAATAGTTATAAGGTTTAGCTTAACAAATACTATATAAAGAACAACTAGACTAAGGACCCTACTATAAAGTAGAAGAAACTAATAAGTAGAGCTATCTAGAAGCTAGATACAACTCTTAGCTAGGTAATACTTATAGCTTTAGAATACAAATTTGGATCTATAGAATATGTAGATAATAACTCTAATAATCTAGAGGTTACACTAAAATAGGAGATTATAACAGAAGTAGCCTATAATAATATAAGCAAGGAGAGTAAAGAAAAGAGGATAGAGGAGTATTTATACTATAACTTAAATTCTAAGGAGAATTAAGGACCTATATAACTATCTATAATATAGAGCAAAATATTATAAGTATATAAAGTAGAAGATTAGTTAGGATGCTATAATAATAACTACCTAAAACACCTTAACAAAAAATAATAAGTATAGTAGCTACTACTATCTAGGGTACTAGAGTAGGTCTATATTTACAGAGACTAGAAATATGAAACCTAATAGACTAAGGTTATAAAGGATGTTAATAAAATAGTTAACATGCTTCTATATATCTATAACGTACCTATTAAAGTTGTAGAGATAGCTAATAACCTTATAAAGAACTAGGAAAGTCTCTATTATAAGAGAGAAGTATAAGAGGAGAACATTACTAACTTAGTATAACAAACTAGAAAGTACCTAAGATAAGACTAATTACGTATAGAAGAAGTTAATATTATTAAAGAACAAGATAATAGAACTAACTATATATAGAAGAAGTTAATATTATTAAGAAACAAGATAATAGTATAATAGAAGCTAGAGATAGTAAGAAAGATAACATATCTAATAAAGAAAGAGAAGGTAACAATAATATAAACAAAACCAAACTAGTTAAGTTTATAATATCTAGACATATAGAAGCTATAAGTATGTTTATTATAATTGCTAGAAGATATAAAGAAATCTTCCTAATATAAGAATAAAAGCGCTATCTATACCTAGAATAATTTAACCTCTTAATTAAGTAGCTTTAAAGGATGTTCTAGAAGCATTAATTAGTAGATAGAGAAGAAGTAAGCTTTAGACAATATATACAAGATATACTACTAATTAGAAGCTACTTCTAGGGAGATAGGAGTTATATTACCCTAGAAGGCCTGCAAGTTACAAAAGGAATAAGAGACTAAATCTAAGCCTTATAAGCACAATTTTAGGTAATATAAGCAATTTAGGTTCTTAAACATATAGAGTAATAGGAAGCTCTAATAGGAAGTTGTAAGGAGAGATAAGAAGCGACACACTACTAAAGCTAGGTTAAAAAACAAGTAAAAAGAAAGATGCTTAAGTACTAAGCAAGTTAGCTCCTTACATAAGAATAATAGAGAGAGCTTAAATAATAACAACAACCTATAAAGATCTATAGAGAACAAACCTAAGCATAATATAGAAATGCTTTACTATTTAATTTAGAAAACAAGTTAACTTAGTTAATATAAGTAGTTAACATAAGTACAATAATATTTATAAGGCTTAGAAGAATAATTCTAGTAATAACACATATTTTAGAAAGATAGGAGTCTTTAGAACTAAAAGTATTATATAAATAGAACACCTATAATAGTAATAATTAATAGCGGAGCTAGTAGCAGCTTTATATTAAGAGACTACATTTAAAGAAACATAATTATAACACGCTAGAAACTAAATAGATACAAGGTAATTATAGTAAATAGATTACGCTTGCCTAACGTAGATAGAGAGATAGTACTTCTATTATATGTTACTTAAGGGCATTATAAGGAGATTATCTTAGATATAATACTAATAGATAGGCATAATATTATACTAGGTAACCCTTAGTTAAGAAGATATAACCTAGCTATTAACTAGAGAATAGGAGTACTTAAATTTAATTAATATGCATATAAACATATTATAGACTCTATATTAGTAGCAGACAATAGTAGGTAAGTAGAAGAAACTATATAAGATATGTTTCTTAGCGAATAGCAGTCTTTAATAATAAAGCGCAAACTAGATAGATACTAGAGAGAGTCTACTAGATTATAAAGATGTTATAGTATATAATAAAATTATAGTACCTAGAATCCTAGAAGAGTATAAGAAGTTTGCGCCTTTCTTTAAAGAAGAAATAGGATTAGTAGCCTTACTAAAATATTAGGTATAGAACTATAAGATTTAACTTTAGCCTAGAAAAGTACTACTCTTTAGACTACTCTATACTAAGTTAGGCAAAGAACTAAAAGCTAAAAAAGAATAGATAAAGGAAAACTAAGCAAAAGAATACATCTATAAATTAGAATTCTTAGTAGTATTACTAATAATATTTATACTAAAGAAGAATAACAAACTATAATATATATAGGATTATTAGAAGCTTAATAACATTATAATAAAGAACTAATACTTTCTATCTAATATTAGAGAACTTTAGGATAGACTTATAGAAGCTAAGTAGTTTACTATATTAGATCTTTAAAATAGCTACTACCTTATATAAATAGCTATAGAAGAAGAGTAGAAAATAGCATTTAGATTATAATATAGACTCTACAAGTTCCTAGTTATGCTATTTAGGTTAACAAACATACTAGCAAGTTTTTAAGACATAATAAATAATACTCTATAGAAGTACCTTAACAACTTTATAATAGCTTATCTTAATAATATTCTGGTTTATATAAACAGAACGCTATAACAACATATTAAGTATATATAAAAGGTCCTTAGAAAACTATAAGAATAAAGCTTACGCGTTAACCTAAAAAAATGCAAGTTCTATAAGAAGGAAGTTAAGTTCCTAGGATTTGTTATAAGTATAGAAGAATTAAGAGTTAACTCTAATAAGATTAAAGCAGTACAAGAATAGCTATAGCTAAAATACGTTAAGGACGTCTAGGTATTCTTAGAACTTACAAACTACGACTAAAAGTTTATTAAGGATTATTTAATAATCTTAATAGTGCTTACAAATCTTATAAAGAAGGACATAACGTTTAAATAGAAGAAACAATATTAAGAGGCCTTTTAAAAGCTAAAAGACGCTATAATAGAATACTCTATACTTACTATATTTAACATAAATAAGCTAATATAGATTAAAATAGATATATCTAATCTAGCTATTAGAGTATGCCTTACCTAAGAGAGTAATAGAGTATGCAGACCTATTATCTATAATTCTTAAAAGATAATACTAGCTAAATAAAACTATAACATCTATAATAAGAAGCTACTTTTAATTATATTAGTATTATAACACTAGAGAGTATACTATAAAGAAGTACTAGGACTTATAATATACTTAGACTATAAGAACCTTCTGTATTTTATAACTATAAAGGACCTTATATAAAGATAGGTTAGATAGGCAGAACTTCTTAGCTAGTACAAGTTTAAAATTAAGTATACTCTAGGAAAGAATAATAGAAGAGCTAATGCCTTATTATAAAGAAGCGACTATATAGAAATAAAAGATAAGTTTAAGCACTAAGTATTAACAATTAATAATAATAGGAGCCTAAGCGCTAATATTAGAGAATTTAATAAGATAATCAGAATTCTAAATAATAAAGAAGAGGAATTCCTAGTAAGTAAAGAGAAATTCTAAGTACTAGAAGCAGGCGTTAAGAACTATATATAGAGGTATTATAATAAACTAATGCGAGGATATCTAGGAATTACAAAGATAGTACACTTAATATAAAGGTATTTTTAATTCCTATAGATGTAATAATAAGTATATAGCTATATTAAGAAGTATGTATATTACTAAAGAAATAAGATAGATTAATATGCGCCTTATAGAACTATCTAGTTTAGAGAAGCACCTAAATAACTATAGGATAAGGTTATAATAGACTTTATTATTAAGTTACTAAAATTAAAGGATCTAATTATAGGACACTAATATAATTTAATACTTAATATTATAGATAGACTTATAAAGTATGCATACTTTATACTATATAACAAGTTAATAATAGTAGAGTAACTAGCGCACCTAGTGCTTAATAGGCTAGTTATATACTATAGAACGCAGAAAACGCATATTACTAATAGAGACAAGCTCTTTATATTAAGATATTAGAAGATACTTCTTATACTTCTAGGAACAAAGTAGAAGTTATTAATAGCGTTTTACCTATAAATAGATAGGTAAATAGAAAGAGCGAATTAGATACTTAAAATGTACCTATAATACCATATTAATAAGATAATAAATAACTAGGTAACCTTACTACTAATAGCCTAGCTAGTAATTAATAATATAGACTCTATAATAATAGGCAGATTACTATTCTTTATAAACTTTAGAAAGGATCTAAATGTCTTTAGACCTAAATACTACTATAAGGCTACTTAGGCTATAATAGTCTAGGTAAGTAATCTCTAATATTTGTATAATAAAGTAAGGAAGCTAATCTAAAGGAATTAGAATAGGCTTAAAAACTAGGAATTAAGAATAGTATCTTAGCTAAAAGAGAGAGATAAGATGTATCTTAATACTAAAAATCTGAAAATATAATAACTAACAAAGAAACTAGACTACAAAAAGGTTAGACTATCCTTAATTAAAGAAGTATAAGAACCTATAAACTATAGGCTAGAACTTCTACTAGATACAAAAATATACTCTATGTTCTATATATTACTTATAGAACTAGCAGACCTAGATATACTCTTATAGAACATGTTTTATTATAAGAACTAGAAAGAAAACAAATTCGAAGTTAAGAAGATCTTAGACTATAAGAACAATTAGTACCTTATTAAGAAGAAGAGGTACCTAGAATTAGAAAATACCTAGGAACTAAGAAATAACCTTACAAACTATAATCTTCTTCTAAGGCAGTTCTACTAAGAAAAGAGAAGAGTTAAACTAGATAGTCTCTAGTACCTTTAGGAAGAAGTTAGAAGAATCGAGTTCTAAGTTCCTAAGGTTAGCTATCTAGGTATATAGCAAAAGAGAGAGCTTAGTACTAGTAGAGAGTATCTCTTCTAGAAGATTAGATAATAACTCTTCCTCTATCTTCGCCTTCTAGATATTTGCCTTAGCTATAGATATAGCGTTATTAGTACGCTTGTCTATTAGCTCTAGTTGCTTTGCTAGCTACTCTTCTTTAGTAAGCATAGTAGACGTTACTACGCGAGCTTTACGCTCCTACTATATTATAGTAGTAGAGGCCTTATAGGCCTCCTTTATCTAAGTAAGGAGCTTTATATGTTTCTTGCTTAATCTCTTCTACTTAGATAATATAATCTTAATATTATATTCTTTATAGCTATATATATTATACTCGCTATAATAGCTAGATTATATATGCACTCTATATACGCGACTATAGCGTTAGTAGTAGAAACACGCGTAAGGCATAACATTCCTATTTTAATAGATAAATTTTCTAAGTAGTAATTAGTCTTTAGTAGAGGATCTCTTTTGTCCTAAGGATTTAGGCATATTAAGAGAAGAATAGCGCTATAGTTAGAGAATACAGATTAGAGGCAACCTATCTTATAACTAGCTTAGAATAAGCTAGGTAGAAAGAAGAATAGTATTATAGATTAAACTAATACGTAATACTAACTAATTAACCTAAGGTATATATAGTACTATAAGCTAAGAAACGTCCTACTATAGCTTGCTCGCAATAATTTTACTACTTATAGTAATTCTACTAAGAGTACTAAAAGCATAGGAAGTAGTAGTAGTAGGCTATATAGTATAAATACTCGCTACGTATATAGGAACTTAGAATAGACTCTATTTAGACTATATCTAACTTATGTTAGCAATTAACTAATTAGAATTAACTGTTATTAAACTCTTGTTATTTATTAGAACTAATTAGCACTTCTTCTTCTTTATATACTTATCTAAAGAACACTACCTACGCTAATCTCTTAGAGTTAACTTAATATATACCTAGGTATTTAGTACGTATTACGCTACTAGTTAGTTGTTAATATTAGGGTTAACTATATACATATCTAGGTATTTAGTACGTATCTCTCTACTAGTTAGTTGTTAATACTTTAAACACTCTTAAGTATAAGTACTATATTAAGGAACGCTTTAGGAACTCTAGCTCTAAGTAAAGCTAGAGAATTAACATAAGCAAGGACTATAGAAGAAGACTATAATATAAAGGTTACTAAACCTAACTTCTACTATAGAGACTAAACTAAACTTAAGGACTAGCTTAACTAAATATATTTGTACTTTATATTTAATAATATTATATAGAACAAAACCTTATTTGCTACTATCTACATATATAGTAACGCTTAGAGATAGATTAAACCTTATCTTTTATAATACCTTAGAGATAATACTAATAGTAAAGGAATTTTTAGAAACTTTAATATCTTTAGAACTAAGATTTAGAAGATCTATAGAATCTATAACAATAAGGAAGTTTTGACTAGAGTTATCTAACACTTAACCTAGAAGTTATTAGCTTCTAATTACGCGGCTAAGTTTAAATAACATGCTTAGATTATAAAGTAGAATAAAAACACCTTAATAGTTATGTTCTAATAAGGCCTAAAGGATAATATTAAAGATAAACTTATGCGTAATAGAGTAATAAACAATAACCTAGACTAAATAGTAGAGAGCATAATCTAGATTAATAATATGTTATATAAGCAAGCAATAGAAAGACGCTATAAATGCGAAGATAGAAGATATAGCTTTATATCTACTAGCTAGACTAGAGGAACGCATAAATAAGGTAACAACTATAATAATATAGACTAGAAAGCAAATAACATATAATAACTTAATAATAGAAGACCTAAGAAGAAGAGACTCTAAGGTAGAAAGACTAGAATAAGATACTATATATATTTAAAAACAGGACATATAGTATAAGACTATAAGTTAAAGAATAAAGTGCCCTAATAATAGTTTAATTTAATAGAGCAAATTCAGGAATTAAATATAATTCTTAGAACCTCTAATAATAAGAAGTCTTAAGAAGAATACTATAAAGAACTAGAGAAGCATAATCTGCCTATAAGTAGTTATAAGGTTTAGCTTAACAAATACTATATAAGGAATAACTAGACTAAGGACTCTACTATAGAGTAGAAGAAACTAGTAAGCAGAGCTATCTAGAAGCTAGATTTAACTCTTAGCTAGATAATACCTATAGCTTTAGAATACAAATTTAGATCTATAAAATATATAGATAATAACTCTAATAATCTAGAGGTTATACTAGAATAGAAGATTATAATAGAAGTAGCTTATAATAATATAAGTAAAGAGAGTAAAGAAGAAAGAATAGAGGAGCCTTTATACTATAACTTAAATCCTAAAGAGAATTAAGAACCTGCATAACTATTTATAATATAGAGCAAAATATTAGGACTATATAAAGTAGAAGATTAGTTAAATTGCTATAATAACAACTACCTAAAACACCTTAATAAGAAATAATAAGAATAGTAGTATTATAGTCTAAGAAACTCTAACGCTTAGTTAGCTTAACAGAAGGCTATTAGCTAATTAGAGTAGGAGGAAGGAGCTATATTATGCAAAGTGCTAGACTTAAAAAGAGTGCTTAACTAGTTAAGCACAATTCTTATAATAAGTATAGAACATAGAACGCTAAGACTAGCAGATTTCCTTTATATATAGGAACGTAGAATAGACTCTAGTTTATACTATGTTTAACCTAAGTTATTAACCTACTAAAAGGTATTTAGTTAATAGAGAATCTTACTCTATTTTGCTTCTTAAGTGTCTTACTTTGCTTAACAAGCTCTAAATCTAGTAACTCTACCTATAGGTTTATAACATTTTGAACACTCTTATAACAAGTAAGTAAACCTAAGGAGTAATAGCCCCTAACGACTACTAAGACAGTAGTATAGTATCTACGACCCAGATTACTAGTAAGATGTCTAACTCTACTAAATATTCCGCTAAGCTAGAATACTTCTATAGTAACTATAATAAGCTTAAGGACTAGCTTAATTAGATAACACTCTTCTTTCTCTTAGAATCTGTTAGTTCTAACAGATAAGTTATAATTAGAGCCTTATACCTTTAAGAAGAAGCTTAGAACTAGATACGCCCTAAGCTTTAGAATAGGTTGCTTTATAACACTAACTCTAAAGAAATATTTGCTAGATAGGAATTATTTACTAATGCCCTTAAAGGAATCTATAGGCTTAGTAACAACTAGTAAGTAGCTATTTAACAAATCTAACATATTATGTAAAAGGTATTAGCATCTTAGTATACCGCTAAGTTTAAAGAGTATTCTACTTATACTAGATAGAATAATATAGCCTTATATACTATGTATTACTATAGATTAAAAGATAACGTTAAGAATAAGCTTATGCGCTATAGAGGAGATATAACAAGACTTATTAAACTATAGAAGGCAGTAATTAAAGTTAATAATATGTTATATAAAAGGTACATAGAAAAACGCTATATCTATTAGAATCGCAGACAATCTAGCTATGCTAGATCTACTAGCTAGACCAGAGAATAGTAGCGTCGCGACTCTAATGCTATAGAAATTAACAATACTAAGCTACGCCTAGGAAAAGGACTATATAGTAAAGAAGCTAAGAGTAGTAACTACTATACCTAGGGTAAGAAGCAAGAAAGACTAAAGTATTACTTATATAGTAAAGTAGGATACTACGCATAAGACTACTATAGACAAAGAGTATAACTATAGTAGCAGAAAGCTAAGGTTAATATTATAGAACTTAATATAATAGAGAAGTTAGAAGAGGTTTCTAAGAAGACTAACTATAAAAAGAACGCTAATTCTAGAGAGAATACTACTACTACAACCTATAAAGAACTACGTATTCTAGAAGAAGAAATAGGCTACATAGCGATATATTAGTTATTCTACTATAATAACTACTACTAAGTACATTCCTAGGTAAAGATAGCTATAGAATATTTCCTATATAAGCTGCGTAGAGAATATAACATTATTAAATTTAGCTAGGAGACGCCTATACAGGAATCCAAAATAATTATATAGTAGGATAGAGATAATAGCACTATTATCTAAGGAAAGTCTCTAACTCTATACTACTAGAAGGAATTTACTCTATAATAAGAAGAAATAGTGCCTTAAGATAAGCATAATATTTAGGATAATTATCTTAACAGAACAATAACTAATAAAGTTAAAGAAGAAGAAAGTTCTAAAGAAGAATATACTAATAATAACAAACCTAACAATAATAAGCTTATGCAATTTGTTATTAGAGGACCTAAACCTATTAAGAAGATTGCTCTATATATAGTATAATAATACAAAGAAATATTCCCTATAATCTAAGAGAGAAGACGCATATATACTAAGCAATTTAACAAGATGCTTTAATAACTCTAAAGGATGTTTTAGAACTATTAACAAGTATAGCTTAATAAAGATAACTACAATTTTGTTTACAAATTTCTACCTATAGGAAGCACGTTTAGAAAAGATAGTTCTTACTATACTTCTAAGGGATACTAGATTAATAAGACAATAAGGAGTCGCGTTAAGATAATTAGTAAACAATACTAAGAGATATGCGCTATCTAAGAAGAATAGCAAGATAATTACATTAATAACATAACTATAAACTAGAAGTACTAGCTACACTTATAATAATAGTTAATACTACTACTTATGCCTAATAGCATAATATAACTAGTCTAGCAAGGACAAATACTTAGACTTAAGATTATAACTAGAGGATTAGTTACTACTTAAGCAATACCTAGAAAAGTTATTATTAGACCTAAGATAGACCTCTTAACTAGGAACTCTACCTTAAAGAACTATCTAAAGAGAAGACAAAAAACTAGGAGAGCCTATTAGTAAGAGCAACTTATAGGGACTCTATAATATAAATGCTTAATAGTTACTAATACTAGTCTTCTATACATAATATACTATAAATAGAATTACAACTTAGGCTATAATAGACTCTAGAGCTAGCAGAACATTTATCTTAGTAAAGTTTGTAGAAAATAATAGGATTGCAACCTAGAGAAAGAAAAATAGAAGGTATAAGTTAATAGCTATAGATAGATTGTCCCTACCTAATATAGATAGCAAAATAGTACTACTATTACTAGACTTCTAGTAGTACTATAAGAAGATTATCTTAGATGTTATGCCTATAGCTAGACACAATATTGTACTAGGCACCTCTTAGTTAGAATAACATAATTCTTCTATAGAATAGAAGAAGAGAGTACTTATATTTAAGAGATATAGTTACGTTACTAATATTAGGCCTATATACTAGTAGCGTTTAATAGTAAATAAGAAAAGGCAACTAGGTAACACTACTAGCTAACTAGAACTAGAGCCCTAAGAAGGCCTAAACTTAATAGATACTAGAAAGGTCTAACTAGATTAAAAGGTTAGAGTAAAAGAGAATAAGAATGCACCTCTAGAGATTTCTAAAGAGTTCCTAAAATAGAAGCGACTCTTTTAGGAAGAGATAGGACTTGTAGCCCTACCTAAATATTAACTATAGGACTATAAGATACCTTTATAACAAGGAAAAGAACTACTATAGAGACTACTTTATATATTATTCTAGTAAGAGCTAGAGGAGTAGCACAAATAGCTAGATAAAAACCTTAAATAAGGATAGATCTAGAAGTTATAGTTATCTACTACCTTACTATTAATATTTGTTCTGAAGAAGAGAAGAAAATTGTAAATAGTTATTAACTTTCGAAAACTAAACAAGATTATAATTAAGAATTAATACCTACTACTAAATATTAAGGAGATAAAAAACTAACTTACTAGAGCTAACTAGTATTCTAAAATAGACTTACAAGATATATTCTATGTAGTTTATATAGCTCCTAGAGAAGAATAGAAGATAGCCTTTAGGACATAATTTAGATTGTACAAATTCTAAGTTATGCCTATAGGACTTACTAATATACTAGCAACTTGCTAAGATGTTATTAATAATATATTAAGAGATGTTCTTAACATCTCTGCAATTATATATATAGACAACGTTCTTATATTTACAACTAGTACTTAAGCCTAGTATGCAACTTATATAGGACAAGTACTAGACTAACTTAGCAAAGCAGGATTTAAGACTATACCTAAAAAGTGCAAATTCTTCTAATAAGAAGTTAACTTCCTTAGATTTATAGTAGGAATTAATAGCATCTAAATAGACCCTAAGAAGATAAGATCTATTAAAGAATAGCTAGTACCTAAGATAGTTCGCGAAGTATAAGTATTCCTAGGACTAGCTAACTATAACTAGAAATTTATTAAGGACTACTTAAAAATAGCTATACCTCTTACTAACCTTATAAAGAAGGATATAGACTTTAACTAGATAGAGAAATAGTAATAGGCGTTTTAAGCATTAAAAGACGCTAGTATAGTAGTACTAACGCTTGCTATATTTGACTCTAAGAAGGAGGTTATTATTAAAACTAATACCTTAGATTTCGCTATAGGAGCATGTCTTATATAGGAATATAGAGATAAAAGGCACCCTATAGCCTACTTCTCTAGAAAGATAACACCTATAGAGCAGAACTACAAAATCTATAATAAGGAACTATTAGCGATTATTATAGTATTACGCTACTAGAGAATATATTGTAAAGGAGCAATTAGACTAACTATCTACTTAGATTACAAGAATCTGCAGTTCTTTATAATAACTAAGGATCTTTTAAGATAACAATATTAATAGTTAGAGCTACTTAGACAATATAAGTTCAAAATTATATATACTCTAGAAAAGGATAATAGGCGCGCTAACGCGCTAAGATAGAAGCCTTAGTGCAAGAACCTAAGAGTTTAACCTTACTCTTTAGATACTTAAAGATAATAAGGAAGAATTCTCTATTAAGTATAGAAAGTATTAAGTACTACCTTAGAAGAAAAGAGAATATATTTGTAACTACTATAATAGATAGGAATATAGCTACCTAGAAGTAGCTAGAACTATTAAGAGAATTAGGCAAAACTTTAGCTTTCTAAGAATAAGATCTAAGGTTTTAGCATATATAAAAGAATGTATATATTATAATAAGAACAAAGCTTTATAATATGCTAAGTATAGAAACCTTTAATTTAGGACATCTCTAGACGTACTATAGAACAAAGTTATAATAGACTTTATTACTAACTTACCTAAGTCTGTAGATCTAACAAATAGATATGCTTATAATAGTATACTAGTTATAGTTAATAGATTAATAAAGTACTGCTATATAGTACTATATAATAAGACTATTAACGCCCCTAAATTAGAACACCTTATACTTAACAGATTAGTATAATACTATAGAATACCTAGAGCCTTTATAATAGACTAGGATAAGTTATTCACCTCTAACTATTAGAAGACACTAGTTATAGCAATTAGATTAAAATATAAGCTCTCTATAGCGTTCTACCTATAGATAGATAGATAGATAGAAAGAGCAAACTAGACATTAGAAGCCTATCTAAGACACTATATTAATATTATATAAATAGATTAGGTATCAAAATTGCCTATAGCGTAATTAGTAATTAATAATAATAAATTAGAGATAATAAAGACAACACTATTCTTTAGGAACTTTAGGAAGCACCTAAACCTTTTTATAGAACTATAATAAGGACTAGTAGCAGAAAAAGCAATAGTAGCTACTAAGAAGTTATAAAAAATATACTAAACTATAGTAATAGTAATAACAAAAGAATAAAATCAAATAATATAATTATAGTTTAAGGAATCAAAAATAGCGCCTTAGCTTAAAGAGAGAGATAAAGTATACCTTCTTATAAAAAACCTAAAGACATAGTAACAAACTAAAAAGCTAGACTATATTAAGGTTAGGCTATTTTTAATTAACAAGAAGATTAGAACTCTAAACTATTACCTTAGACTACTACTAGACGCTAAGATATACCTAATATTCTATATGTCGCTTCTAGAACTAGTAGATTAGAATATACCTTTATAAGAAATGTTTTATTACAAAACTTAGGAAGAAAACAAATTTGAAGTTAAGAGAATCCTAGAGAAGAAAGGTTAGAACTATCTTATTAAATAGAAAGGATACCTAGATTTAGAAAATATCTAGGAACCTATTTAGAACCTTACAAATTACTACTAACTCCTTAAGAAGTTCTACTATACTAGGAAGAAGGACTATCTGTCTAGATTAGACTAGAAAGATTATAGTCCTAATTAATTAGGATACTCTAAGTGCCTAGGGACAGACTAAACAAAAAGTCTAGATTTAAAGGATCTGTACCTAGGAGACCTTCCTTCTTCTCTAGCTTATAAAGAGCATTTTCCTTAACTAATATTACATCCGTAGCCCTCTTATTAATAAGATCTATTTGCTGCTAGAGATAATCTTCTCTTACGTAAGCAATACTTAAAGATTTAACTATAGTATTTGTATAAGTAGTAGCTACTCGCGCCTATACTATAGCCTTCTCTACCTCTTAAGAAGCCTTATCTTACTTCTCTTAAGTAGTAGTAATCTTCTCTAATAGGCTCTTCTTTTAACAAATTAAGGATTAGAATTTACTCTAAGTAACCTTAATATTACACTTCTAGCTCTTATGCTTATAATATTTAAGGCATTTCCTAGACTAAGAATAGACGTAATAGCGTGTGTTCGCTATAATATACTCTAAATAAGCTTGCACTATATTAACACTAAATAGCTTAATAGCCTCTTAAAGATTATTGCCTTAGATAGTACTAGAGACCTTCTTTAATAGCCTGGAAGTTAAGAGATAGTTATTGCGAGGCATTATAAAGAAAGCGTTAGCCTAGGGAAAAAGGAAGTAAGATAACGCATAATAAGTAAGCTTAGGACAAGCTTAGCTAGAAGAGAAATTATGTTATAGTCTAAGAAACTCTAACGCTTAGTTAGCTTAATAGAAGGCTGTTAGCTAATTAGAGTAGAAGGAAGAAGCTATATTATATAAAGTGCTAGACTTAAAAAGAGTGCTTAACTAGTTAAGCATAATTCTTATAATAAGTATAGAACATAGGACGCTAAGACTAGCAGATTTCCTTTGTATATAGGAACGCAGGATAGACTCTAGTTTATACTATGTTTAACCTAAGTTATTAACCTACTAAAAGGTATTTAGTTAATAGAGAATCTTACTCTATTTTGCTTCTTAAGTGTCTTACTTTACTTAACAAGCTCTAAACCTAGTAACTCTACCTATAGGTTTATAATAAGTAGCTACTACTACCTAGAGCTCTAGAGTAGGTCTATATTAGTAGAGACTAGAAATATAAAACCTAATAGACTAAGGTTATAAGAAATGTTAACAATATAGTTAATACGCTTCTACGTATCTATAACGCACTTATTAAAGTTACAGAGATAGCTAATAACCTTATAAAGAACTAGGAAGGTCTCTACTATAAGAGAGAAATATAAAAGAAGAATATTACTAACCTAGTATAATAAACTAAGAAGTACCTAAGATAGAACTAACTATATATAGAAGAAGTTAATATTATTTAAGAATAAGATAATAGTTTAATAGAAGCTAGAGATAGTAAAGAAGATAATATATCTAATAAAGAATAGGAAGGTAATAATAATATAAACAAAACTAAACTTATTAAGTTTATAATATTAGGATATATAGAAGCTATAAGTATATTTGTTATAATTACTAGGAGATATAAAGAAATATTCCTAACATAAGGACAAAAGCGCTATCTACACCTAGGATAATTTGACCTCTTAATTAAGTAGCTTTAAAAGATGTTCTAGAAGCATTAATTAGTAGATAGAAAAGAAGTAAGCTTTAGATAACATATATAAGATATACTACTAATTAGAAGTTACTTCTAGGAAGATAGAATTTATATTACTCTAGAAGGCCTATATATTACAAAAGGAATAAGAGACTAAATCTAAGCCCTATAAGCATAGTTTTAGGTAATATAAGCAATTTAGGTTCTTAAACATATAGAATAAAAGGAAGCTCTAATAGGAAGTTGCAAGAAAAGATAAGAGGCAACATACTACTAAAGCTAGGTTAAGAAACAAGTAAAAAGAAGGATGCTTAAGTACTAAGCAAGTTAGCTCCTTATACAAGAATAATAGAGAGAGCTTAAATAATAATAACGACCTATAAAGATCTATAGAGAACAAACCTAAGCATAATATAGAAATGCTTTACTATTTAATTTAGAAAACAAGTTAACTTAGTTAATATAAGTAGTTAACATAAGTGTAATAATATTTGTAAGGCTTAGAAGAACAATTCTAGTAATAACGCATATTTTAGAAAGATAGAAGTCTTTAGAACTAAAGTTATTATAAATAGAAAATCTATAATAGTAATAATTAATAGTAGAGCTAGTAGTAGCTTTAAATTAAAAGACTATATTTAAAGGAACATAATTATAACGCGCTAGAAACTAGATAGATATAAGGTAATTATAGTAAAAAGATTATGCTTACCTAATATAGATAGAAAGATAGTATCTCTATTATATATTACTTAAGGGTATTATAAGGAGATTATCTTAGATATAATACTAATAGCTAGGCATAACGTTATACTAGGCAACTCTTAGTTAAGAAGATATAACCTAGCTATTAACTAGAGAATAGAAGTACTTAAATTTGATTAATATGTATGTAAACATATTATAAGACCTATATATTAGTAGTAGACAATAGTAGGTAAGTAGAAGAAACCTTATAAGATATATTTCTTAGCGAATAGCGGTCTTTAATAATAAAGCGCAAAGTAGACAAGTACTAGAGAGAGTCTACTAGATTATAAAGGCATTATAGTATATAGTAAAATTATAGCATCTAGAATCCTAGAAGAGTATAAGGAGTTTATGCCTCTCTTTAAAGAAGAAATAGAATTAGTAGCCTTATAAAAATATTAGGCGTAGGACTATAAGATCTAACTTTAGCCTAGAAAAGTACTACCCTTTAGACTACTCTATACTAAGTTAGGCAAAGAATTAGAAGCTTAATAAGAATAGATAATAGAAACCAAAGCAAAAGAATATATCTTTAAAATAGCTACTAGCTTATATAAATAGCTATAAGAGAAGAATAGAAAATAGTATTTAGGTTATAATATAGACTCTATAAGTTCCTAGTTATGCTATTTAGGTTAATAAACGCGCTAGCAAGTTTTTAAGACATAATAAACAATACTCTATAAAAGTACCTTAATAACTTTATAATAGTATATCTTAATAACATTCTAGTTTATACAAATAGAACGCTATAACAATATATTAAGTATATATAAAAGGTTCTTAGAAAACTATAAGAATAAAGCTTATGCGTTAACCTAGAAAAATGTGAATTCTATAAGAAAGAAGTTAAGTTCCTAGAATTTGTTATAAGTATAGAAGGATTAAGAGTTAACTCTAATAAGATTAAAGTAGTATAAGAATAGCTATAGCTAAAATGCGTTAAGGACGTCTAGGTATTCTTAGGACTTATAAACTATAACTAAAAGTTTATTAAGGATTATTTAATAATCTTAATAGTGCTTATAAACCTTATAAAGAAGAACATAACGTTTAGATAGGAAAAACAATATTAAGAGGCCTTTTAGAAGTTAAAAGACGCTATAACAGAATGCTCTATACTTACTATATTTAATATAAACAAGCTAATATAGATTAAAACAGATGTATCTAATCTAGCTATTAGAGTATATCTTACATAAGAGAGTAATAGAGTACGCAAACCTATTACCTATTATTCTTTAAAGATAATACTAGCTAAATAGAACTATAACATCTATAATAAGAAGCTACTTTTAATTATATTAGTATTATAATACTAGAGAGTATACTATAAAGGAGTACTAGAACTTATAATATACTTAGACTATAGGAACCTTCTATATTTTATAACTATAAAAGACCTTACTTAAAGATAGGTTAGGTAGATAGAACTTCTTAGCTAGTACAAGTTCAAAATCAAATACATACTAGAAAAGGACAATAGAAGAGCTAACGCCTTAGTATAAAGAAGCGACTATATAGAAACAAAGGACAAGTTTACGTACTAAGTATTAAAAATCAATAATAATGGGAGCCTAAGCGCTAATATTAGAGAATTTAATAAGATAATCAGAATTCTAAATAATAAAGAAGAGAAATTTATAGTAAGCAAAGAGAAATTCTTAGTACTAGAAGCAGGCGTTAAGAACTATTTATAGAGGTATTATAATAAACTAATATAAGGACATCTAGAGATTATAAAGATAGTACACTTAATATAAAGGTATTTCAAATTCCTATAGATATAATAATAAGTATATAGCTATATTAAGAAATATATATATTACTAAAGAAATAAGGCAGAATAATATACGCCTTATAGAACTATTTAGTTTAGAGAAGCACCTAAACAACTATAGAATAAGGTTATAATAGACTTTATTATAAAGTTGCTAAAATTAAAGGATCTAGTTATAGGACACTAATATAATTTAATACTTAATATTATAGATAGACTTATAAAGTATACATACTTTATACTATACAATAAGTTAATAATAGTAGAATAACTAGCGCACCTAGTGCTTAATAGGCTAGTTAGATACTATAGAACATAAAGAACGCATATTACTAATAGAGACAAGTATTAACAACTAACTAGTAGAGTAATACGTACTAAACACCTTAGTATGTATATAGTTAACCCTAAGAGGTTAGCGTAGGTAGTATTCTTTAGATAAGTATGCAAAGAGGAAGAAGTGCCGAGTAGTTCTAATAAACAACAAAAGTTTAGTAATAGTCGATTCTAATTAGTCGATTGCTAACATAAGTTAAACATAGTCTAAACAAGTCTATTCTGCGTTCCTATATATAGTGTCTTCTTACGATTCTTACTCGTAAGAGCGTGAGACTTCTTGCTATCTCGCTCGTAAGAGAGCGAGACGCTAACGCGCCTATCTTGTAGCTAAAGTAGCAAGACGTACTTCGCCTAGGTTGCGCCTCTACGACCGCTAACTAGTTAGTCGCGGCGGCCTTCCGTAGCGATTTATAATAACAAGCTCTTTATATTAAGATATTAGAAGATACTTCTTATACTTCTAGGAATAAAGTAGAAGTTATTAATAGCGTTTTACCTATAGATAGATAGGTAAATAGAAAGAGCAAATTAGATACTTAAAATATACTTATAACACTATATTAATAAGGTAATAAACAACTAGGTAACCTTACTACTAATAGCCTAGCTAGTAATTAATAATATAGACTCTATAATAATAGGTAGATTACTATTCTTTCTAAACTTTAGAAAATATCCAAATATCTTTAGACCTAAATACTACTATAAGGCTACTTAGGATATAATAGTCTAAGCAAGTAATCTCTAATATTTGTATAATAAAGTAAGGAAGCTAATCTAGAGGGATTAGGATAGGCTTAAAAGCTAGGAATTAAGAATAGTGCCTTAGCTAAAAGAGAGAGATAAGGTGTATCTTAACACTAAAAATCTAAAAACATAACAACTAATAAAGAAACTAGACTACAAAAAGGTTAGACTATTCTTAATTAAGGAAGTATAAGGACCTATAAACTATAGGCTAGTACTTCTACTAGATACAAAAATACACTCTATATTCTATATATTACTTCTAGAACTAGCAGACTCTAATATACTCTTATAGGAGACATTTTATTATAAGTCTTAAGAAGAAACTAAACACAAAGTTAAAAAGGTCCTATGTTATAAAAATAATTAGTACCTAGTTAAA
>ML995978.1:1981-19877 GCA_010093825.1 Teratosphaeria nubilosa
TTTTACTTAGTTTTCCTTTATCTATTCTTATTTAGCTCTTAATTCTTTGCCTAACTTAGTATAGAGTAGTCTAAAGAGTAGTACTTTTCTAGGCTAAAGTTAGATCTTATAGTCCTACGCCTAATATTTTAGTAAGGCTACTAATTCTATTTCTTCCTTAAAGAGAGACACAAACTCCTTATACTCTTCTAGAATTCTAAGTACTATAATTTTACTATATACTATAACGTCTTTATAATCTAGTAGACTCTCTCTAGTATCTATCTAGTTTACGCTTTATTATTAAAGACTACTACTTACTAAGAAACATATCTTATATAGTTTCTTCTGCTTATCTACTATTGTCCGCTACTAATATATAGAGTCTATAATATGTTTGCATATATATTAATTAAATTTAAGTACTTATATTCTCTAGTTAATAGCTAGGTTATGTCTTCTTAACTAAGAGTTACCTAGTATAATATTATGCCTAGCTATTAGTATTATATCTAAGATAATCTTCTTATAATACTCTTAAGTAATATATAATAGAGGTACTATCTCTCTATTTACATTAGGCAAGTATAATCTATTTACTATAATTACCTTATATCTATCTAGTTTCTAGTGCGTTATAATTATATTTCTTTAAACGTAGTCTCTTAATATAAACCTACTACTAGCTCCGCTATTAATTATTACTATTATAGGTGTTCTATTTATAATACTTTTAGTTCTAAAGACTCCTATCTTTCTAAAATATGCGCTATTACTAGAATTGTTCTTCTAAGCCTTATAAATGTTATTATACTTGTATTAACTACTTATATTAACTAAGTTAACTTGTTTTCTAAATTAAATAGTAAAGCATTTCTATATTATACTTAGGTTTGTTTCTTATAGATCTTTATAGGTTGTTATTAATATTTGAGCTCTCTCTATTATTCTTGCGTAAAGAGCTAACTTGCTTAGTACTTAAGCATCTTTCTTTTTACTTGTCTTTTAACCTAGCTTTAGTAGTATATTACTTCTTATCTCTCCTTATAACTTCCTATTAGAGCTTCTTATTACTCTATATATTTAAGAACCTAAATCGCTTATATTGCCTAGAATTATGCTTATAGAGCTTAGACTTAGTCTCTTATTTCTTTTATAATATATAGGCCTTCTAGGGTAATATAACTTCTATCTCTCTAGAAGTAGCTTCTAATTAGTAGTATATCTTATATATATTATCTAAAGCTTACTTCTTCTCTATTTACTAATTAATACTTCTAGAATATCCTTTAAAGCTACTTAATTAAGAGGTTAAATTATCCTAGCTATAGATAGCGCTTTTGTTCTTATGTTAGGAATATCTCTTTATATCTTCTAGTAATTATAATAAACATACTTATAGCTTCTATATATCTAGATATTATAAACTTAACTAGTTTAGTTTTGTTTATATTATTATTACCTTCCTATTCCTTATCTAATATATTATCTTCCTTACTATCTCTAGCTTCTATTATACTATTATCTTATTTCTTAATAATGTTAAATTCTTCTATACGTAGTTAGTCTTATCTTAGGTACTTCCTAGTTTATTATACTAGATTAGTAACATTCTTCTCTTATACTTCTCTCTTATAGTAGAGACTTTCCTAGTTCTTTCTAAGGTTATTAGCTATCCCTGCAACTTTAATAGATATATTATAGATACGTAGAAGCGTATTAACTATATTATTAACATCTCTTATAACCTTAGTCTATTAGGTCTTATATTCCTAGTCTCTATATATATAGACCTACTCTAGTACTCTAGGTAGTAGTAGCTACTATACTTATTATTTCTTATTAAGATGTTTTAGGTAGTTGTTATTATAGCATTCTAACTAATCTTCTACTTTATATACTTATAATATTTTGCTCTATATTATAGATAGTTATATAGGTTCTTAATCCTCCTTAGAATTTAAGTTATAGTATAAAGGCTCTTCTATCCTTTCTTCTTTACTCTTCTTGCTTATATTATCGCAGGCTACTTCTATTATAATCTTCTATTTTAGTATAATCTCTAGGTCGTTAGAGTTATTATCTATATATTCTATAGATTCAAATTTGTATTCTAAAGCTATAAGTATTATCTAGCTAAGAGATATATCTAGCTACTAGATAGCTCTACTTACTAGTTTCTTCTACTTTATAGTAGAGTTCTTAATCTAGTTATCTCTAATATAGTATTTATTAAGCTAAATTTTATAACTACTTATAGAAAGATCTTGCTTCTCTAGTTCTCTACTACATTCTTTCTAAGACCTTTTATAGTTAGAGATTCTAAGAATTATATTAAATTCCTAAATTTGCTCTATTAAATTAAACTATTATTAAGGTACTTTGTTCTTTAACTTATAGTCTTACGCTATATATCCTGTTTTTAAACACGTATAGCATCTTATTCTAGTCTTTCTATCTTAGGGTCTTCTTCTCTTAGGTCTTCTATTATTAAGTTATTACGTGTTATTTACTTCCTACTCTATAGTATTATAGTTATTACCTTAATTGTATATTTCTCTAGTCTAGCTAGTAGATATAAAGCTATATCTTCTACTTCTATATTTATAGCATCTTTCTATTACTTGCTTATATAACATATTATTAATCTAGATTTCGCTCTCTACTATTTAGTCTAGGTTATTATTTACTACTCTATTACACATAAGTTTATCTTTAATATTATCCTTTAAGCCTTATTAGAATATAACTATTAAGGCGTTATTATTCTACTCTATAATCTAAGCATATTATTTAAACTTAGCCGCGTAATTAGAAGCTAATAACTTCTAGGTTAGATGTTAGATAACTCTAGTTAAAACTTTCTTATTGTTGTAGATCCTATAGATCTTCTAAATCTTAGTCCTAAAGATATTAAAGTTTCTAAAAATTCCTTTACTATTAGTATTATCTCTAAGGTATTTTAAAAGGTAAGATTTAATCTATCTCTTAGCGTTACTACATATATAGGTAGTAGCAAACAAGGTTTTGTTCTATATAATATTATTAAACATAAAGTACAAATATATTTAGTTAAGCTAGTTCTTAAGTTTAGTTTAGTCTCTATAGTAGAAGTTAGGTTTAGTAACCTTTATAGTATAGTCTTCTTCTATAGTTCTTACTTATATTAATCTTCTAGCTTCGCTAAAGGCTAGAGTTTCTAAAGCGTTTCTTAATATAGTACTTATACTTACGAGTATTTAAAGTATTAACAACTAACTAGTAGAGTAATATGTACTAAATACCTAGGTATATATATAGTTAACTCTAAGAGATTAGCGTAGGTATTATTCTTTAGATAATTATATAAAGAGAAAGAAGTACTAATTAGCTCTAATAAATAAAAAGAGTTTAATAATAGTTAATTCTAATTAGTTAATTCCTAACATAAGTTAAATATAGTCTAAATAAGTCTATTCTATATCTCTATATATAGTAATATAAGTATAGTAGTAAAGCGTAGCTTTCTTCTTACTATAAGTAGTAAGGTACTTGCTTCTTACTATAAGTTGTATAGCTAATATACTACCTGCATATCTATATAATAAATAAGACGCCTAGTAGAGCTATCTAGCGCTATAGGCGCTTAGTTTATAATATTACTCTCTTAGCCTTACTAGATTTGTAATATACTTCTACTAGACGCAAAAATACACTCTATATTCTATATATTACTCTTAGAGCTAGCAGACTCTAATATACTCTTATAGAAGACATTTTATTATAAGAGTTAAGAAGAAACTAAATATTAAGTTAAAAAGGTCCTAGATTATAAAAATAGTTAGTACCTAGTTAAATAGAAGAGATATCTAGATTTAGAAAATACCTAGAAACCAAAAAGCTATATAATTAACTACTAAGAAAGAATCTAGAAATTCTAAAAGAAAGAATTAAACCTAGGCCTAAGGAAAAATAGAAAAGACAAAACAAAAGAGAATATAGCTAGAATATAAGAAATATTTTATAATATATATATCTTATATTCTTACTATAATAGACAAGAAAAACTTATAAATATATACTTTCTAGAAAAACCTAAAGAAACTCTAATAATAGATAATAAGCCTATATTATAAATTTTCTTATATAAGATAACTAATAGCTACTATAGTAACTATACTCTTAGTAGTAGTAAGAGGAAGATCCTAAAATAAATCTTCTAGAATAAGAGACAAGTATAACTAGTTGCTAAGAAATAGCTAGAAGATATTATCTTATAATAAATACTTCTCTTCCTTATAAAGAAGGAACTCTAGTAGAGCCTTAGTAGAAATAGGCAGAACTATATTCTATTATAGGTTAAGGAACTTTCTACTTATAGTCTTCTTCTTCTTCTCCTCTATAACTTAGAGCTACTTATAAAGATAGTATATATAAGCTATAGTCTCTATTATCTTCTCTTCTACTACTTCTAGTTTCTATTTTAGCTATTTATACTAGCTATCTAACTACTTCTATTTAGTCTAGATTATTAAAATATTATAAATACTATATCTCTAAGAAACATATCTAGAGTAACTTCTAAATTAAATATCTATAATATAATAAGGCTTAGATCTATTCTTTAAAGAAGCTACGCCCTAATAAGCTAAATAAAGTAATAGTATCTCTTTTTCTTCTACTTTAATAAGTTGTAACTAGTAGTTATAGCGCTCTTAATAAGTTAGTAGAGTAGCAACTATATTAGGCTATAAAGACATACTAGAAGAAGTTTAGAACAAACTTACTAGAAGAGAGAGTAGTATTATAAATTAAGAAGAGTATAGGAAGTATATAAGCAAATATATAAGTTATAGTTATAGAATAGATAGTACTAATTATACTACACTAAGAGACTTGACATATTATATAAAGAAACATGTGCCTAACTAAAGAAAGGACTTAGTAGTTAAATATATAACTATACTTAGCAACTATTTAACTAACTAACTAGTTAAATAGTTAAATACTAAGAGAAGATGTTTTCTTCTTGTATATAGGCATGCAGAATAAACTTGTTTAGACTATATTTAACTTATGTTAGTAATTAACTAATTAGAATTAACTAACATTAAACTCTTATTATTTATTAGAACTACTTAGTATTTCTTTCTTATTATATACTTATCTAAAGAAGCTACTAATGCTTACCTATTTGGGTTATGCATACTAAGGTACATATAATCTACTAGTTAGATGTTAATATATAGCGTCCTACTAGATAAGTAAATAGAGAGATGTTAATATAGTATAGTATGCCTACTAAAGGTATGCCTACTAGAATCTAAGTATAGAACTAAGCGCTAATATCTTAGCTACTACTAAACAAAGTACGTGTAGTAAAGCATGTCCTTATAGGAAGTATTAAAAGGAAGTAGCTACATGCCCCTCTTGCTTATGTCAGCCAAGCGAAGCACTCCCTCGTCGATCCCCTGACACACGCCGATCGCCAACGCGCCTTCCCTATTCAGCCACACGAGGACCTGGTCTATGCTTCTCGACTCGGCACCTCAACTTACGAAAAGCAACACGGGAACATCAACGCAACATATCCGCATCCATCTGCCACCTCCGACCATCGACCATGCACGCAGACGCCCTTGACCGTCTCCCTCCAACCCTCATCGACCTCCTGGCCACCGCCGTCGTCCTCAGGCACACCGCCCCCTACATCCCCGTCCGCGGTCTATTAGATCTGGCTGCAACGTGCACGACGACTCGATCGCTCATCGACGACCAGCCCGACGCGTGGCGCCATCTGGATCTGACGTGCATCAAATCCGCCCAAATCGATTCAGGCCCCATCGACGTCGGCGGCGTGTCTTGGCGCGCAGAACGCATGGACGAATCATTGACCGAGGACGACTTTTACGCCGGCCCCCTACGAGGCATTCTCAATCGGTTTCATTCCAGATGGACTCTACAATACGTGCAGACCTTGATCCTGGATGGCTTGTCGGTCCCCGCCGATTTGGTGCGCGAGATCGTCTCCGAAGACCGATACCGCGTCAAGGTCCTCAGCATCCGAGAAGCCAAGAACTTGAACCAAGGCAAGCTGCAGCAAGTCCTCCGCTACATCTGTCGTCCCACCCGACCCGGAGCAACGCCCAAGCTCAAGGCCCTCTACTTCTTCGGACCCAAAGACGCAGCCTGGAACGTCGTCTCCCAACAACAGCGCCTCGCAGGCTCGCAAGCCCTCGGCGTCACCGCCTCACCAGGCGCGCAGGTCGGCGCGCAATGGGACACACGATGCACCTCCCCCCTCACCGCCGACCTCTTCGACGAGGAATCCAAGTGGTACCAACCCACCGGCCGAGCCCTCCGCCGTCCCCAATCCGACTGGCCCGACACCCTCCAACTCTGCAAAGGCCTAATCGCCTTCGACGCCGTCCTCTGCCGCGGCCCACGCCACGACATCACCCAGGTCGACAGCAAAGACTTCCTCCAGCCCACCATCGCCACCATCGCCCTCGGCCCCGCCGGCTGCGGAACATGCCACACATCTCCCGAAACCCCAGCCGTCTTCGGCGAGAGCCACGCATCCGCCCTCCCCCTCCTAGCCCCGCCACCCCTCCACTCCTCCACCACCCGCGCCGCGCAAATCCCCCACCACCGCGACAAACACCACAACCCCCCCAAACTCATCCTCCGCTGCGAAGACTGCCTCCGCGGCCGCTGGTGCGAGCGCTGCAACCGCTGGTGGTGCGAACCCTGCTATCAAGAACCCCTCCCCCGCACCCACCTGCGCACCGAACTCCAACACGCCGAACTACGCGAGCACCTCGCATCCTCTCCTCCGCCCGCCCCAGGTCCCCACATAAAGGTATACTCCAAACTCTGCGTCGAGTCCTGTCTGGTGGGCGAAATGATGACGAGCGCCGGCAGCAACGGGATGTGGGGGTAAGTCACTAGATCTCCGCTGACAATCCATCGTCGATAGGCTATCGGCGTGCGGAGAGATTGCTGGGGCTGCGGACGCATCTGCGATGCCTGCCGCACCGTGCGAATGAGGCTCTGTCGCGTCTGCAGGCAGGAGTTTTGTCCTGAGCATGATACGGGGAGTCGGTTGCATGAGGTGAGAGGGGCGGTGGTATGCTTGACGGGAGGGTGGTGCTGATGTGTTCTTTTCCAGTGCGCGTGGTGCAGCCATACTGGACGGCGGACGAGGGAGTTGTTCTGAGCTGTAAGCCACGCCATTGGAGTGGGAATCTTCGTCCTCGCGGGTGGTGCCGGATTTGGCAGGCGAGAGATCGAGTGTACTCAGGCCGTCTCTAAAGTCTGCGAGTACAGTACGTGGTACATGCCATTGGTCTCGCCTAGATTGGCACTCAATGCGCCACATCCGGCTCTCGCCGCGAAAGCACCGGTTCTGTACAAACCACCTAGGATCCTAACGAGCCAAGGGCTCTGCGAACTTGGATTTTCCTGCAGACCACCACGCTCGGCCTGTGAGTATATAGCCTCTTAGGTCTTCGGTTATTTCATAAGACATGTTGGCAGCAACGTGCGCGGCTGATTTGGACTATGCAAAGCACAGAGTACGGAAATGCTGGATGCAGGCTCAAGTCAATATAGCTGCGCTCGCTGCCGCTGTCACATCCTCCAGACGCCGTATGACCGCTGATTCGGTCCCAACTGCGGAAGAAGACGCAAGGTAGTCGTCATACACTATGCAGACGGTAACCATCGCTCTGGCGCTCACTATGACTCTATTCCAAGAAAAATCTTCACGCGCGTAACGACAGTAATCTCATCCCATGGCCCGTTAACACTTCCATCTCACATCGTACCTCGCACCCTTTTTTTTTTTTTTTTTTCCCCCTTTCAACATCCCAGCCCCAAAAACCCCATCATCACCCTAACTCGAACGAAGCACAACAGCACCCCAATCTCTCGCCACCCAAAAATCCCCCTCATCCACACCAACCAACCCCCCACAATCACATCCCCATCACCCTCCATCCCAAACCACTTCGCAGCCGCCGTCCTACCCACATAACCATAGAACTCTCCCCTCATCTAATCACTACACCATAACACTCCACCCCATCAGCACGCAACCTTTTAGGCGGGTCGAGGTCGTAGCTATCTATCTATCCCTTCACACACACACTCGGCCGCTCGGTCGTCGACTCAGATGACATGATTCCAGCTTCGATGGGCTGAAGAATCGGGAATCTATCCCAATCCAGCTCTACTTCCCAGTCCTTTTTGAACTGTACTCCCCTTTTCATAAGGATTGGACGAAATGCTCTCTAAGGACTCTAGATTCACCTTGGGCTGTCCCTTCCCGTCTTGACTGCCGTGTGACGGGCAAAAGGGGCATAGGGCTGAGTGCTTTGCGCGTGAGGTACTAGAGGTAGGCTTTTCGGACAACGATCTCGCGGCGACGATTTCGTTCTCCCGTGACTTAAGCGCTTGGCAGGCAATTGGTAGAACGATGTCTGTGTTGTTGTGACGATTACCCCATACCACGCTACCTGTTAGAACGAGAAGAGCCTACTGTACCTGCTGCGTTGAGAATGATTTAAGGGCACGGGAGGAAGGGCTTTGGACCAGCTTTTGCATTCATCACGCGCCGCACCTCCCGAGTGTTCTCTTGCCAAATACTTCGAAGACCCCATCTCCAACAACCTAACCCGGATAATGCACCATCAGCACCCCAATTCTCGCCAGCCAAAAACTCCCCTCCCTCATCCCCACCAACCCCCCCCCCAGACCCCTCCATCCGCCATCCCATCCACGTAACCGTAGACAACTTCAACGTCGGTTCCTAACTGCACCACACCGTCAGCACGAATTCCCCACCAACCTAACCAAAACAAAACCGACACCCAAAAGTACTCACCAGCAATCGATCTCACACGGGTCATCGATGATATCCCTGTTAGGCTGGCAATCGCAGCCGGCGCACCGATCGTTCCACGGCGTGGCCGCGACGTGCGTGGCCAGGACGGCGATGAGGAGGCCGAGGAAGCGCATGGTTCTTGTGTGTCTTGGAGGTGTGCAGTGGTAGTGGGGATGTTTGGCGCGGAGTTGAAGTTGATTGAGAAGAATGATGCGAGTGATGGGAGGAGGGACAGTATTTGTATTAGTGTTTCCTGGACGGATGACGGCGGGAAGGGGTCAGGGTGTGATCCTTGTTATTGAGGGGGCCAAGGGATACTGTAGTTCTAGATCTTTTTTTGTCAGGTTTGTGCCCAGGTCTGTGGTGCTTGGCTGGAGTGTTATTATTATTCTTATTGAATGGCCAGGGGATTCTGATGGGTCGCGGCGCACTTGGCACTTTTGCATGGCGGAACAAGGTTGAGTGCAGGGCATATTTGCTGCGTTGGGAATGCTGAGGTCACGGGCGACATTACGAGACCCGAGATCCAGCTTTTGCGTCCTATATATCTCTCCGTCTACATACAGTTGAAGTGCCCTGTTTTTCCTATGTAGTGTCCGTGATCCCATTCGGCAGGACACTGCACTTCCCCAACCCAGCCCGTATACATTCTCACCACACCTTCCGCCCGATGCCCTTGCGAAATCGTCTAGACAGCAACCCACATCTCACAAATCTCAGTCTCGTCCGAAGAACACAATCTCGTCGCAGCCCGCCGCTTATCGAATCAAGGTCCCGCACGTCGGGTTGAAATAGTTGCCGTGCTCGTGACACTCATGCAAAGTGAACTTATTCACGTTCTTGTAAGTGACGCACTTGCAGCCGTTCTTCTTGAACTCCGTAGCGCATTTGATCGTCGTGGTCCATTGGTGGGTCTTGGGGCTGCATTCCTCCTAGACGCGTCGTTAGCGGTGGACGGATATCTATGCTGGGATGATAGGTGTAGACGTACGACGGTTGTGGCTTGTGGACCGCATCGCTGTTTTGTCGTTTGTCAGTAGGGGGAATCGCTATAATGGGGTTCTGGTAGAAGTGCTTACGAGCTGGGCGAGTTCGGAATCCAAGCATCTGTCGCCAGCCGCGACGGGAGATAGGTGGGATAGTGCTGCTAGGAGCAGGTATGTCTGGAGGCTGACATGCATTTTGGCGTGTATGTACTTGCTACGTGTCGTGCGTTGAGGGTATGTGGGTATTGGCTGGGTTGTCGTAGAGCGCAGAATAAATGTCTCCTGCCTGGGGAGAGGAGACAGGACGTGGGGCCAGAAGCAGAAGGTTGAAGTCCTGTGTGGTGATTAGCCGGACCAGAGCGGAAGAGGTGCAAGGTATAATCCAGGAGGAGAGGGGTGGTTGCAGATGCACCGGCAAAACTGTCCTCTCTCGTGTACTCGTGAAGTGCGATTAAGCTGTGAACGAGTGGGTCAATAAATCTGCATTGAAAGGGAACTACCGACGTGGGAGGCCCTCCTGCTGTGCGTTTTGCTATTTATTCTCTTCCTTGACAACCGAATCACTGCCTCAGTCTCGAAAGGGCCAAACTTCCAACCACTGTCTCCTTTCGGTCTCTGTTGATGCATGGCGCGAGTCAAAAAATCTTCCTTGAAACGCCGAATGTGCTCCCTTGCCGCGCTGTACTGTTCGTGCGATACCGAGCCATCCCAGCCACGGTAGCCGCCAATACTATTCAGGAACTCGGTCATGAGCTCGATGCTCTGTGTCCAAAGGGCGTATAGCTCATCGTGGACAGCTTTGTCCTCAGCTGTAAAAGCCAGTGGGCGAGGCTCTGCGACGGGATCATCGACAAGCTGATTCCATTGCTGCTGGAGTTGCATTAGGAGGCCCTGGACAAGCAACTCGCCGTCGCTGAAGATGTTCCCTGCAAGACTGGGCAATCGACCTAGTAGGCTTTGGCCGAAGCGGAGAGCCCGCCTGATGTCGCTGCATTGGCACTCGAGCTCAATCCCATAAAGTTTCCATAGGATTTGAGCCCCACGTAGCGTCTTCGCAGCCAGCTGCTCGTCCTTGCTGAGATCTTCGAAATTGTCAGGTAGCTTTATAGCGTCCGCATCGAAGGTGTCTGGGCTTCCACCATCGAACTCGAGAAAAGTCGGATGCCGGGCTTGCGCGCAGAGCGGAGCGGCGTGGACTGCCTGCCAGTCAATGATCGCTGTGAGCTCTGTTGACCAGGGTCCTCGATTGGACGTAGCTCCAGCACGGCCATGATCATAGAAATTCCTGTCTGTGGTTGGGCCAATCGCAAAATGTGGAAGTGTCGCTTTGCTTTTTGATGGTAGGACAGCTTGGCTCATCTTGGGGCATTTCAAATCCTTCGCGTAGTAAAGGCTTCCGTACATGGGAAGTCGTGATGACGCGAATGCAGCTTCATCGCTTACAAGTTTGTGAACAATGGCAGCTTTTTGACGATCGGTAATGGTAGGCCACACCTTGTGCAGTTCAGCCCCAGGACATTTCTCCATCAGGATATATTCCGCACCGACAGGATTGTCTGCAGATGACCTCCAAGCATAGACCGAGGGTACAGGCACCCCAAGAACGTTCCGCCCATAATCCATGGTAGCCACCTCGCTTGCAGTGGTGAAATGATCATAGCCTGCGTTGGGGTTAGGCAATTTGGCGACTATTTCTTTGCCGTTATCCATGCTGAGCAGAGCGGCCTTGTTATAACTGCCTTCTGAGAGCTTGGCTAGTTTGACACAGGAGTGTGCCCCAGCCGCCGACGCTGCAGCCTGTGCAAGTTCCGTGATGTTGAACTTTCGCCATCGACATTGCGTTTGTACTTCTTCGTTCCCGAGCCAGCGTCCAGATGTGTGGCCGTAGAGCGATGTGCAATCATGATTGGTGGACAACGCACGTCCGCGTGCACTGGAACGCTTAAAGACACTACCAAATCGGGATAACATGGTAGAATGCGCTGTGTTTGAGTCTCCGAGAAGACCCACAGCATCCCTTTGCATGCTTGTGCAGTACTGATGGAGAAGCAGGACTAAGACGCCTCTTCTACGAACCAGAGGATCACGCTGAGCATACTGTCATCAATGCCAACAAGCTGCACGAATCCGTAAGGTACCGTATCCAGACGCAAATCGCGTATCTGGGTGTGCGCGCGGTGCTTCTGCTCCCTGGTATCCGCGTCAAATCGTATTGTTGCTGTTTCATTAATCGTCAGACGTTCAGATCAACCAGCTTCGGAGAGATTTTGTTGTGCCTGATACCCATATTATCCTTCTGGCGAGTGGAATTCAATAGCTAATTTTAATAGATCTGGTCAATCAAAGCTTCCACTGAAGCTCGCTTGACCCCATGTTGAACAAGCGTTTACTTAAAGTCAAAGTTGAAGATTGGTAATAGTGATGGCGGCCAACCTGCAACAATACAAGGCTCTAGCTCAATGCGGGGATCACATACAGTCGGGTTAGCAGAAATTGTACTTCGTAAGGGTCGACATATCAAAGGGGTTTCCAGAACGACACCCATAACGAATGCACTCCATCGAACGTATTCTCCATCTCTTCAACAAAGTGCTTTCCGCCTCATCTGGCACCACTTACACCGCAACAAGAACGAAGACCAACCAAAATGCCACCACAACTACCCATAGAGCTGATGGAGCGCATCTTCGAGCTCGTCGATCAGCAAGACAAACCAACCTTGGCAGCGGTATGTCGAAGCTGCAAGACAGGCAGGCGCGCGGCCACTCCGCTCATATACCGCACTGTGTCATTGTCAAGATGAGAGTCTGCTTGCCTCTCCGAGCAGAGCCAAAGGCTTCGCTCGCTTTGCCGCACATTGATCGAGAATCGATCCTTGGCACAGCAGATTGTCGAGCTCGATTACTACCTCAACAAGGCACTCCTCGTCATCGAGAAGCGCCAGAAACGCAAGAAGGGCAAAGCTCGTTATGACCCGCTCTATTTGCCCTTCAGCGTGGATAGGGTCGCGCATTTGCTCGGTGAGGAGTTGAATCTGGATGATTTTGTACGGCTGGAGGTTACGAGACCTTTGTCTGCGATTGACCAGCAGCGCAAAGCCTGCTCTGCCGAGGTATTCTTGCTTCTAGCTCTGATCTCTTGTCCGAACTCGAAAGTTTGGAGACCGGAAGGGCATCTGGCTTTACTGAGAAAACTTCAAGTCCTACGGTCTATCGTGGAACATGAATCCCGCGAAGAGCACAGCTCTAGCGCGTTACCCAATGGAAGCATCCAATTGGATGGCCTGTCACGATCCCGCGCCTGCGGGCTGTACAGAACCCGCGAAATATACCTTGGCGAATTAGTGGTCATTGGCGAAAGCGACTCGTATGATGCCTTTCTTGCCGTGGAGGACGTATCACTTATGCTTCAAATGCCTGGATTGCGTCAGCTTACAGCGGAGTCGCTTACTGGCTCAATCTCGAAAGGTTCTGGCAGCGAGGAAGAATTGTTCCATAGTAGTGTCGAGGTACGACAATCCTCTGATTTCGAGAAAGCAGCTCGTACTAAAGCAATCGCAGGTGCTCACGCTCGAGACTTTCACTGGCAAATCAGAAGACCTTGAATGGCTATTGCAGATTCTCAGGCAAAGGGATGCTCAGATTGCTCAATCGAGGGCGGCCGGACAATTTGCCTGAAGAGCTTCTTGCGTCAATCGAACTGCATGCGCCGAGACTATCCACAAACGACGTTTTTGATCGTCTGCCAAAGCCCGGCCCTTTTGGTAATAGGTTGCTGCGCAGTCAGGTGGGCCTTGATCCGATCTTGCTCGTCGAAAGCTCTCGCCTCGGACAGATCGACCTTTGCGTTCACCAGCTTCGTACAACACCACAACTGCAGCACATGTCGGCCCAGAGGCACTTCGAGACCCAGTCACACTCGCCGCTGGGCATTCACTTCGAGACACAGACCTTGTATGCGGTGAAGTTGAAGTCTTTCAATGGAGCAGCTAGATAATTCGAGAAGAAAGCCGTGACCGAACCTCTCTCGCTGATTGGATCTACTGACAGGTGAAACTCGCAAGTTAACACGAAGAGGACAATCAGTACGCCATAGAGATGAGCGTATGGTGCCATTGGAGCTTTGAATTGAAGCGAGTCGGGATGTATCCTAGTGAGCCAAATCAACTCCAGTCAAGGAATCCAGCGATTCCGACCAAGCTGGAAAACCACCTGTAGACTTGAGCCGCAGTGATGTTGCAGTTCAGATAAGTCGCGATTGTTATGCATTTCTCGACTCTCGCTCGATTTTGCATACCCTGCCCTATCAATGATCAGATAAGGCGGTGTGAGCAGCGAGGCCGGACCGGTGGCTATGGCCCGGCCAAGCTCGCATTAGGTCAAATAAGACCCGACAGAAATACCCCAAAATTCCGTGAGCTGAAAAGTGCACAGTCGAACGGAACGCAGTCTTGCCTCAGAATAAAGCATCACAGCGATCATCAGATGGCAGGCGAACCATTCCCCGTCTCGAATCCAACAAAGCCCTTCTGGCGAACACAACCTCATCCATTGGACAACCATCGCAGCACGGTCAAGCTCCCTGAAAGAGCCGATATTGTCATTATTGGAGCGGGTTGCGCCGGCGCAAGCACTGCGTACCATCTGCTTCAGAGTTTTGAACAGCTGAATCGCAAGGCCGACATCGTTATTCTAGAAGCTCGTGAAGCTTGCTCTGGAGCGACCGGTCGTAACGGTCGGTAATCTTTGTCTTTCTCTTGGTCACGAGACCGCTAACGATCATGCGCAGGTGGGCATCTAAAGCCAGACCCATACACCAGGGCGTTCTCAGCTCTGTCATCTCTTGGCAAGGATGCGGCCGAAGAAGTGGCATCGTTCGAGCATCGGCACTTGAAAGAGGTCGGCGACCTCATCAAGCGAGAAAACATCGATTGTGATTACGTCAGGACTAGGGCGGTGGATGTCGCGTTATTCCAGGAGGGTGCGGATGAGATTAAGCGCAAGTTAGCTGTTCTTGCAAAGGCTGGGATCACCACCGTCGATGATGTTTTCGTCAGTTCGTCTGAACAGGCGGAAGGCGTATGCTTGGCTTGCCCATTGATGCTACTGCTGGATCTGTGCTAACCATGAGCGAAGATATCTGGCATCAAGGGCGCGAAAGGGGCATTTACTTACACCACCGGCAGTAAGTTTAGTGCAGCAACATGACCATGCTGCGCTGACATGTGACAGCCATTTGGCCTTACAAACTCATCCTGCATCTGCTCTCCAAAGCCGTAGCCGAAGGCGTCAACCTCCAAACGCACACGAGAGTCCAAGCCATCGAGCACAGTTCCACAGAGTCTGCCAAATGGACCGTCCAAACTCCACGAGGCTCCATCACAGCCACCACAGTCATCCACGCCACTAATGCCTACGCTGCGGCTCTCCTACCAGAGTTCAAACATCATATCGTCCCGGTCAAGGGCATCTGTAGCCGTATCATTACTTCGAAAGCTGACGCGCCTCACCTTGCGAATAGCTATATCTTGCGCTTCAACAGCTGGGAGTACGACTACCTGATTCCCCGAAGCGACGGTAGCATTATCGTCGGTGGGGCGAGACGGGACTACCATCGCGATCTTAGTAATTGGTTCGGTGCGCATGATGATAGCACGCTGATCCAGCCGGCAAAGTCGTATTTCGATGGTTATATGCAACGGCATTTCAGTGGGTGGGAAGATAGCAGGGCATTTACTGATGCTGTCTGGACTGGCAGTACGCTCGATGGTCAATGAACAAAGTCCCGAGCTGTTTACTGACCTTTTCTTTAGTCATGGGCTACAGCGACGACGGCTTCCCGTTTGTCGGCAGCGTCCCAGAGAAAGCTGGCCAATTCATCTGCGCCGGCTTTTCAGGGCACGGGATGCCGCAGGTCTTTTTGTCCGCTAAGGCTGTTGCGACTATGATTACGCAAGAGAGGGAGGCCGATGAGGTGGATCTTCCGAGGTTGTATCGATGCTCGCGGGCCCGACTGGAGTCGCGGGAGAGACATGTTGCGTTGGCGGCGTGGGATGCTGTACCGAAGGCTGCACGGCCGAGGCTGTGAGTAGTGCGGTCGAAACGTGTCGAAGAGGTAGAGATCTCAGGTAATGGGGAGGAATGTTGGGACAGAACTGCAAGCTGCCAGAATTGCATCGTTATTCTCCTTCGAGCTTACTAGTCGTGGTATTTGCAGTACTTCAATTTGGCATTTAAGTCCCGCAGGAGACAGGCCGATAGTAGGCATTGCAAGCTATGTAGCTATACATAGTTAGGCGTAGTGTTAGACGAAGTCGCTATTAACTACTTTATTTTAAGCATATTGCATAGGCAAACAACTAATCGTAGCTAAAGAGACAAGCTCTAGTCTTATAGTAGTATGTTTTCAAATCTCTATAAGGCCTAGGTATTATAACCTCTATTAGCCTATCTTAGTTAGTAAGACGCTATAATACAATTAGAATAGATGCTAAGAGCTGTCTTAGTCCTATAAGAGCCTAACATCTAGAGCAAGAAGTAGGAGACCTTATAGAATCTACTATAAATTCTACCTACTATACTCTAGCTTAGCCTTTCTATAGAACTAAAGAGATCTAAGTATATAGCTACTTACTATTGTCTCTCTACTCTTCCTCCTCTATTATAGCCTCGCCTAATCCTGCACCCGCCTTAGCATAACTAAATACTGCAAAGATTAAGCTACTAAACAAAAACCTATGTAATAGAAGGTACTATTACTACTAGTTAGTTAGTTAAATAGTTGCTAAGTATAGTTATATGTTTAACTACTAAGTTATTCCTTTAGTTAGGCATATGTTTCTTTATATAACGTGTCGAGTCCCTAGTACTATATAATTAGTGCTATCTGTTTTATAACTATAACTTGCATATTTGCTTATATACTTCCTATGCTCTTCTTAATTTATAACATATAACTTTTAGCTAGGTATTACTTATAACTTTAGAATACAAATTTAGATCTATAGAATATGTAGATAATATCTTTAATAACCTAGAGGATATACTATAAAAGGAGTTTATAATAGAAGTAGCCTATAATAACATAAGTAAAGAATATAAAGAAAAAAGAATAAATAAGCTTTTATACTATAATTAAAATCTAAGAATAGATTAAGAACCTATATAACTATCTATAATATAGAGTAGAATAATAGGACAATATAAAGCAAAAAATTAGTTAGGATGCTATAATAATAACTATATAAAATACCTTAATAAGAAGAAGTAAGTATAGTAGTTACTACTATCTAGAGAACTAAAGTAGATCTATGTTTATAATAGCTAGAAACAAAGCTATAAGAACTAATAAACTAAAATTAAAAAGAATGTTAATAATATAGTTAATATACTTTTACAAATCTATAATATGCTTATTAAGATTATATAGATAACTAATAGTCTTATAAAAAACTAGATAAGTCTCTATCTTAAAGAAGAACTATAGAAGAAGTATATTATAGAGCTAGTACGCGTTATTATAGAATACTAGAAATAGAACTAACAATATATAGAAGAAGTTAATAGTATTAAAAAGCAAGATAATAGTATTAAAAAGCAAGATAATAGTATAATAGAAGCTAGAGATAGTAAGAAAAACAATATATCTAATAAAGAATAGAAAAGTAATAATAATATAAACTAAAACAAGTTAGTTAAGTTTACTATATTAGTGTTAACAACTAACTAGTAGAGTAATATGTACTAAATACCTTAGTATATATATAGTTAACCCTAAGAGGTTAGCGTAGGTAGTATTCTTTAGATAAGTATATAAAGAGGTAGAAGTGCTAATTAGTTCTAATAAACAACAAGAGTTTAATAATAGTTAATTCTAATTAGTTAATTGCTAACATAAGTTAAACATAGTCTGAATAGAGTCTATCCTAAGTTCCTATATATATTGCCTTTCCTATAACAAGGTTTCTATGCCCTTACTACTCTCTATGCTCTCTAGAGATTAGTAAGAGCATAGAGAGCAGAGTATATATGCTCTCTAAGCTCCTACTATAGGGCGGAGAGTACTA
>ML995979.1:0-19821 GCA_010093825.1 Teratosphaeria nubilosa
AGAATAGACTTATTTAGACTATATTTAACTTATGTTAGCAATTAACTAATTAGAATCGACTATTATTAAACTCTTGTTGTTTATTAGAACTACTTAGCACTTCTTCCTCTTTGCATACTTATCTAAAGAATACTACCTACGCTAACCTCTTAGAGTTACTATATATATACTAAGATGTTTAGTACATATTACTCTACTAGTTAGTTATTAATATATAGGGCATGTTCGCCTTATTATACTCTAAACACTAACTACTTCTTGCGTATATATAATAAGATAGGCTATTCTTAGAATATTAGCTATAGTAGATAGGTATTTTGTTTACGTACTTGTTTAGAAAGAAAACTAGAGTATTATAACGCTTTATACTAGATTTTGTTTGTTAAGACTTAGTAATATAAGAATTTATAATAATATAAAGAAAGGAAGAGTCAAGAAATAACAAGAGAGAAAAGCCTTAGAATAAAGCTTATCTAAGAGAAGAAGTAGTATTAAAAATCTAGTAAGGCTAAGAGAGTAAGTAAGCAGAAGGAAGTAACGCTATATAAAGCTACCTATAGAGCGTAAGAGACTCTACTAGCATAAACTATATAAGAGCTCTATAGTACTCTATACTAAGTACTATAAAGCGCTTAGATACTATACTATAATCTAAATAGAATACTATAGAGTATTTAGGTACTCTACTATAATCTAAATAGAGTATAGTAGAGTAGGACTTAGAGAGGACAATATCTAAAGGTATATAGAAATATAGAATAAATCTTTTTAGACTATATTTAACTTATGTTAGTAATTAAATAATTAGAATTAATTATTATTAAACTCTTGTTATTTATTAGAACTACTTAGTACTTCTTTCTTATTGTATACTTATCTAAAGAAGCTACTAACGCTTACCTATTTAGGTTATATATACTAAGATATATATAATCTACTAGTTAGTTATTAACATATAACTATATTTAGTTAAGCTAGTTCTTAAGCTTAACTTAATCTCTATAGTAGAGTCTTTCTCTATAGTCTTAACTTATATTAATTCTCTAGCTTTGCTTAGAGCTAGAGTTCTTAAAGCGTTCCTTAATATAGAACTTATACTTAAGAGTATTTAAAGTGTTAACAACTAACTAGCAGATTATATATACTAAAGTATAAAGTAACCTAAATAGATAAGCATTAGTAAGCTTCTATAGATAAGTTCTTATAGAGAAAGAAGTGCTAAGTAGTTCTAATAAATAATAAGAGTTTAATAATAGTTAATTCTAATTATTTAATTGCTAATATAAGTTATATAGTTTAAATAAGTTTATTCTATTTTTCTATATATACTATTCTGCTTAGTTTAGATTAGTTAATTCTTCTACTCTATTATATATTAATATCTAATTACTAGAGTAAGCTTTTAGTTTATTACACTATAATTAATGTGCCTTATAAACTACTACTACTTAACTGCCTCTAATAATCTTAGAGAGTCGCTATTCTAACTACTTATATACTATAGGTAATTATACTAACTCTTATACTTCTTCTTAAGGTTACTAAGCTTAGATTAAAGCTACTTAGTATTAAATAAGATAGTAAAGCGCTAATTAATTGCTTCTGCTATAGTACTGTAGTCGACTTAGTAGTAGCTGCTAGAGGTATTAGACTAGCGCAACTTGCAAGAGGTCTACTTATTAATTAATACGCTAAGTATCTTATTTGTAAAAATAGCTAGAGGATAACTAGAAGTGCGTAGAAGCATATAGATAATAATATAGATAAGATAAGAAAGAGCAGTATTAATACTACTACACGCAAAGAGCTAAAGTTAAGGCCTTAGCAGATATTTTGCCGAGGCGTGGACCTCCGGAGGTATTCAATAATGTGGATAATCCACGCACATCCACGTTAATATCCATAGTATCTCGGACGACCGTGGATGCTGAAGTATTCAAGGCCTTATCCAGAAATCGAAATAAGACGACCGACAAATGAACCATAGAGGGTTGAGCCAGGACGCCATCCCGGAGCTAGAGCCGGCACACACCATAGGAGAGCGTCCCGAGACCGCATCAGACGATGAGCGAGAGGCGACTGAGTTACACGGGATCAAGTCTCGTGATGAGACGAGACGAGTTTCTCGCATTATTAGCCCAGATGGTCCGGCGGTGTATTGGTGGGATCCGGTGTGGAAGTTCTGGCGGCACCATGTGAGGATTTCTGTGCCGCATGATGATTGTCGGGATCATCTTGGTGCGTGGATCTCTACACGATTAAGTCGTCGTCGTGTGAGTTGCTGCTGACAGCGCTTCAGCAAACGAACGTACCTATCTCGGATACTACAGGACCTCAGCCGCACTATCCATGCTTGGCGTAGTAATCTCGCAGCTCTATCGTCTCCAGCATGTAGCCAACCCTAGCGCAGTCTTCGGGTACTATCTCCTGAGCAAGCCCATCGCGTGCTTGTTCCAGGGCTCTGCTATATTCGTGGTTTTGCTGGGCACGATCAGATTCTATCGGCAGCAGAAGGCGATGTCTATTGGCAAGGTGCATGCTGGAGGGTGGGAGGTGACTGTTATGAGTGCGTTTATGTTTCTGGTGAGTATGAGGGTGCTGCGGTGAGACTGCTTGGCTGTTTCGCAGATTTGCTGATGGGTGCCGGTCTAGCTGCTATTGGCGACTTTCGCTATCCATGTCGGTATCGATGTGTACAAAACAACTGGATGATGTTCAGCAAAGATTGTTAGACCCTTCCCAGAGGCTCGCCCTACTTCGAACGGTACTGATGTCTTTGAGAGCATGAACCTTCATACCTGGCAACCGACAGCGACCAAGGTCATGGGCAATTATGCTTGGAGTATTCATGCAGGCTGCACGTTCCTGCACACGCGATTTTGGAGCATGTGAATACTACTTGTTGTCATTTCGAAGTCAGTAGCTTGAGTGTCCAGGAAACAGCTTAGCGATCACTCAAGAATCTGTCAGGACCGTCCGAACCCCTCGGTGAGCAGAGATGGACATAACCCTTAAGCACTGACCTAGTAGTCCTTGTTGTAGATGCAAATGCAGGACTTCCTCTTGCGCATGTGCGAGGGGAGGAACCGCTCGGCGCGGTGGTAGCACTAGGGATGGAAGGTCTCTACGGGTTCGATGGACAGAACGTACAAAGGAGTGTTAGATCGTTGGGATCTTACATCGAGACATCGTGGTCAATCATCGACTTTGCCATCAGTGCCGCCGCCATGCGTCCATGAAGTCAAGACGTCCGAAGCATACTTATTGAATCCCTTTATCGCGTGTCCGGCTGCACCATTGCGCGTCCCGCCGTGTATACCTGGGTAGGTAGAATTTGAAGTAGCTGGGTAGAATTTGAAAAGAAGCTCAAGCGCTTGCCTTGTGTGGCTGACCGTGTAAGAATAAGTACAAAGACATGAGGTCTAGAGTTGTCCCAAGAAGCCTGATTCTGCCAATGTTGCATCTAGCTTGCTGCCCGTATTGGTTGCCTCGCGGCGATGGAAGATTACGCTAATAAAGTCGAGCACCTATGACGGTTCAGCGGCGCATGGGCCCTCGGGAGGCGTTTTCGACAGACGCCTTGCATCTTTGCGTGCAGCGTACAAGGGCATACGGGCAAGCGTTGACGCGCTCTATGCTGCTGCCAAATTCAAAGACACACGACGCAAGAAGCGCCCTTAGGAATGACCCAAGTGACGGGATCTTGGTCGGTGATTGTCAAGCACATATGTATCCCGCGGCACTTCTTTGTATCCAGATTGTGGGGCTGGGCATCACAAGGATGTAGTCTCTGGTGGTTGACCCAAGATGGAAGATTTCCGTTCCACCTTTCGTCGCGTACAAGAGTGGCAATCGCATCACACGTCATTCAGAGCATTGTCACCCCTTGGAGAGTCACCTTTCGGAATAATTGCGATGCAGAAATCTATCAGTTCTGTCATCGTCTGTGGCTGCGACACGGCGAACGACAGCTGCAAGTCAAAGAGGCGCCCGCTTGCGTGATGTGTATCTCTAGATGACGGTTGAAGTAGTGACTCCGTACCGAGAACCTATCACACAACGGGGACCCGCCACGAATCAACCAGCACGCGCAACAGAAGACTGCACCAACTGCAGGGCTTGCTGCAGGTCCAGCGGCGCTAAAGCATTCGGCACATGGCATGCACATTCACTGGCCCGAGGCCTGAATCCTTCACACTCCCGTCCTCTCCCACACAGCACACTCCACGCTTTTACCGCTGTATGGCATCCGGGCATCCTCGTCTGTCGAAGGAAAATTTTTGAGAAAGTTTCCTTTACGCGGTACAGCCCATTGGTGTGTGGCACGGCCTGTATACAGCTGGATGTCGGCTCCTCTCTTTTCGTGACACACGTCGGGTCCAGCTACGCCAGTGCGCGTCCAGACGATCAATGTGAGCGAAACCGTTGGTCCGCATCCCTGCTCCAGCCGCCTAGACCTGTGCACATGTCCCCTGCGGTTGCTGATCGACTACTGGACAGTGGAGGATGTGCTAGCCGACCAAGTGGCCAAGGTGGAAATACATGCAGCTTGTTTCGCAAGAGGCACAGCTCACATCTCTTGACGACCACCACGGTCACCTACTCCCTCCGCTGTTTTTCGAACTCCTCTGTCTCACGTTTTCTAGCATTATATTCATTCCTTTGGCGATCCAATACTGGGACATCTGTGCTGTGCTTCTGACCTCGTCCCTCGACCATTTTTACTGATACTTCGACTAAAACCGCCTCTTTGCAACGCACTCCGCCTGCGGCAGCCCTTATGATACAACGGCGATCTGGAACAGGATAGGTAAAAAAGGGCGTGGGCTTGCCTCGTCAGCTCGTCGTCAAGCCTGCACAAGCATTAATCCGTAGAAGAACGCCAGACTGGCTAGCATTTTACGATAACGGCCAATGTAAAAGTTATTCCGGTGTCAGAAATTTCTGTTGTACACATCTACTGGAACCTTTTTTTTTTTTTTTGGAATACTGGCGCAACAGAGAGCAAGTGGCTTCGCAGCCAAGGTCTTCCCACACCTGACGCCGGAAGAGGGCAAAGCTGGGAATCCTAACGCAGAATGGGTAACGAGACAGACTATACTGGTGCTTGCCTTGCGCCGTTTTTGGACGCATCATTATTTCCAGATGAAGGCGGCTGTATGGGCTTATGCGTATCCGTTCCCTCAAGAATCGTCAGCTGACAGCGTATCAGACATACGAGGACGCTTCTGCGCACCCATATCACAACTCGAGGGCAATCCGACATGCTGCCTGCCATGTCCGGCGACAGACTGGATCTATCGCGACAGTTTCTTGACATATGCAACGATCGCTGAATGGCTCAACGTCCTCGGCCTCATACTATTGATGTTCCTGCTCCTCTCATACGTACTCCTTCCTGTGCAGCAGACAAGGAGTCATTACCTCTCGACATGTCTAATTGTGAGCGTGGCGTGCATAGCGCTTGGCTTTACAATACCCTTGGGCGCAAACCCGGAACAGTGTTTTAACGAAATCACTCCAAACGACATGTACTCATCGACGGAGTGCGCATTCAGTGGAGCCTTCATTGTGGCGGGCGGCCTGTCAGCCATCGTCTGGATCTGCATCAGGGCGCTGTCAATGAACCTTCAGATCTGTTGGGATATAGTACCAGGCAGCAAGTTCTTCTATCTTAGCCAGACTTTTGGTTGGGGCATTCCAGCCGCCCTGTTCACAGCAACGATGACGAAGACTGGTGTCTCCTTCCGATTTGGCCAGGCATGTCACGTCAACCACCACGGATCCATGGCTGATTTCTGGGGTCCGCTGCTAGGATTCGCGGGCGCATCGGCGATACTGCAACTGATGACACTCATCTATTGCATTCATGTCTATCTCAAGAACCTCTGGGCTGATGAGTCACATCAGTCTGCGGGCGCCTCGGGCCTACCGTCATACCAAGGCAGTGTGCGAGGGCAGACGGCACGGGCTGTGTTTCAGCGGCTGAAGAAGGTATTATGGCTGCAGTGGAGAGGCATCTGCATCGTGACCATCATTCTGGTCGATGTGGTATTCTTCGCGACTGTCTTCGTCTATATGGACGGAGAGCAGCACAATCTGCTCAAAGATTGGACAAAGGTTGAGCCGTGGCTGATATGCTTGGCCGAACATCCGAACAGTGAAGGGGTTCCGTCGGGCTGTGTCGATCTGATAGGCAGTGTGCTGGTCAACGAGGCGACGGTCGTTGCTGTGCTGCTGCTGTTATCGCTAGCAGGCCTGGAAGTGTTTTGCATCTTGGCTCGTCCAGCACTTCTAAGTGCCTGGTCGGAATATGTGCAGTCAAAGATCTGGCCGCGCAAGCAGGAATTTGTCAGTCTCGATGCTCGACAGCCGGAAACGATGTCCAAAGGTGGTGCCGCAAGCGAGGTACTCCAGTATAATCACATTCGCGGTCACCAGAGGACAACATTTGAAATGCAACCTACGCTCAGCACACTAGCAACCAATCTAGAGATGAAGAGTCCGGCGACCTCGACAGTGCTATCATCACCAGAGACAGGCCACAGAAGCCCTGGTCAGCGCTTCGGATCGCCAGATGTCAGTCAAACCCAAACACATGGCACATCGCCAAACCTATACTCGAGTGCGCTGGACAGCCTACCAGCTCCAGCATACAATAACAACCCCGCCTCCTTGACCACACAACTAGGCGACTACTTCGACCAAAGCGACGCGTACCACCAACTCCAAAGAAAAGGCTTCATCCGAGAATCGTCATCCGAGTCTAGTCGACAAGGCCGCGTATCGCCACTCGTCGAGAGCGGCTGGGGCAGCAGACCCGAGTCTCGAGATCACGAGAGGCGGTATAAACCCGCTTACGGCTCGTTTTCAGCCCCGAGACCACCATCTCGGCAATCGAGTCAGAAGTCTGGGATAGTTGCAGATACGAGAGAGGCGTGTTATGGGCGGGATGGGCCGGCGTTGTACCCGCCTTCGGAGATCAGTTATGATGAGAGTCTGTCGGGCCTGGAGCCTAGTAGTCAAAGTCTTGATAGTCGGCTGGGACGACGGAGGTGATTCGAAACCATTATCGACGATATCATGCAATGGATTGAAAACGCATACCGTACTTGTATGTCTCATTGGCTAAGTTGGCCAGGTCAGATGATCAGGAATGAGGACCCAAAAAGTTGACGATTTAATCGCTATCGCACAATGGACCCTCACGATATGGAGGTGAGTGCCATCCCACCAACCCGCAGTGAGATCGCGCCGCATGCCGCTGATGGCCAATAAAGCACAGCATGCCCACAGCATCGACTGTTTTGCATCTCGAGTTTGCTGCTCCTGTATCCCGTAGTCCTCATTATTGATCTCTCAACCACGGCTGGTGGTGCAGTGAAGCGTTCTGCCACAGAGATATCTGCCTGGGATCAAGAATCGTCCGTCGAGGATTCGAACAATTTGCACTGTGCATACTTGTGCTGCACTGACAAAGTTGGGTATCTTCGCTACGTTAGTGTCATACATACTGCTCCCGAAGCTTTTCAACTGCAATGGTCCCTTTCCATCACGTGTGACTGCTATACATGGAGGATCGACCAGATGACAGTTAGGCCACTCTCATGTTCTCGCCATCGATGCATTCGTCATCTCCGACCTTTTCCTCCTTTCACTCCGCGCCAAGACTCCGCAAAGCTATTCTTAGCTCCTTGACCGCCGTATTCACATCCTCGAAGTTCAGAGCCGAAATTGCCCACTTGGCATGTTTCTGCGCGGCCATCACGCTTTCGTCATCCGTCCTGTAGCCGCTGGGAGGTGGCGCAAGCTGCGGAGTAAACGCCTGTTGTATCGGAGGCGCGACTGCCGGCACTGAAGGTTGATTAGGTGCGTGTGGGTGGAAGGAATTTGGTGTCGCTAGATTCGATGTAGGCAAGGCAGGTGTGTGGTTGGGTGCCGGACGTTGTGGTCGGTCTAAGCTCGGACTCATCGAGTCGAAGGATGTTGGTGGCGGTGCTGTAGGAGTGGCTGCGGCGTTGTAGAAGGAATGGGCGGAGTCCATGCCGGTTGATGGAGGCTGGTAGGTGATGTCTGTCAGGTCTTGTCGCGCATCGATCATGTCCTCATCTCGCGGTACACTTGCATCATTGGCGGGCGTGTCAGGCAGGGTAGGGAAGTAGCCGCCTCCTGCAGAGCCTGACCGTTCTGCAACTGGACTCCCCGCAGCCTCGATTGGCGATACGTCGCGTTGTGGTGCTGATCCTATAAGTGGTACGACACCGTGAACTATGGACTGAGGAGTGGTTGGCATCCCACTATCAGGCGCATTCTCGACCGTGGGCGGCCTATACGCTGCGCTGCCATCGTGCTGCCGCTGTTCCAACTCCCTCAACTCCTGCTCCAGCTCCTCGTCATCCTCTCGCGCCGGCTGCTTGGGCTCCTCGATCACAGGATTCGAAGCGTTCGGGTCTTCGCCGGCCTTGATGGCCTTTGCAATTCGCAGAGCATGAAATTTGGCAAACTTGCTCTTGGCTGCGGTTTCTGGGTCTAGCGGTCCCCAGACTGCCAGCAGATCCAGAAACGTGGCTGCTGCCTGAAAGGTGTCGGCTGTCTGCCTTGTGACCTTGTTCGCTCTCTGCGCGTCCTCGCCACGTTTCAATGTTTCGAGGGCAAACTGCTCGATATATGCCTTGGCTGCCACATCGTCTGATATCGCATCATCCGCCATGTTCTCTGCCTTGTAAGCCTCCACCTTATCCATGAGGGCGACTGCATACTGTCCGACTTCCTCGTCGCCGACATGGAGCTGCTTATTCAGGATGTGCTGGAGGACATAGTACTCCAGCCAGTATGTGACGATGGGCCGGAACTTCTCCAGCTGTTGTGCTCGTAAGGCGAACCGCTTAATGTCGGGGGTGCTGAGCGGAGCGGGCAGAGGAGTCGCCATGCTGGGCAGTGTACAGCCTCACGCCGGTCGCGACAGAGTGTGAAAAAGGAGAAGGGATTACTCTTGCAGGTGCCTACCTCTACGAATACCTTGTGATGTCAATCTCAAGGTGGGTCCATTAGATGCTTATTTATTACCTCTAGCTTCCAAAACATGTGGAAGTGGGACTAGATGTTTGTGGGGGGAGCTTCTTGTTTCGGAAGCATGTCACATGCCTTCCTCGAAAGAACAACTTGCATTCGGTGCATGGACAATGCCTCGAGTCTCACATATATAAGCTTGCCGTCCTCGTGAGGAAATACAGACTCTTATCCACCCAAGACTCTTCACAGGCAAGATGGTCAAGTCCGCGTCTCTTGGTCTGGCGGCAACGCTCCTTCTCCTTCCGTCAGCTCTTGCAGCCGGTCTCTATCACAAGGACTCGGGCGTCCTGAACATTGACCAGCGCAGCTATCGAACACTGATCGAGAAGTCGAATCACACGTCCATCGTCGAATTCTATGCGCCATGGTGCGGGCACTGCAAGGCTCTACAACCACATTATGAGAGGGTACGATTGCCTGCACGCAACAGCATCAGGTATTCCTAACCATCATCTATAGGCAGCCAAACAACTCAAAGGCCTGGCCCAAGTCGCCGCGGTCAACTGCGATGCCGAGGAGAATAAGCCCTTCTGCGGCCAGATGGGCGTCCAAGGTTTCCCTACCTTGAAGATCGTCAAGCCTGGCCGGATCAAGGATGGCAAGAAAGGCCGACCCATCGTCGAAGACTACCAGGGCGCGAGAGAAGCCAAGGCAATCGTCGACACTGTCGTCGACAAGATGCCGAATCATGTCAAGAGATTGAAGGGTAGTGATTATCAGTCCTGGCTCGGGGAGACCAATGGACCAAAGGCGATACTGTTTAGCAACAAGGGTACGGTCAGCGCGCTCTTGAAAGCAATTGCCGTAGACTTTTTGGGTGCCCTGCCCATCGCGCAGATCAGAGACAAGGAGACTGAGGCCGTGGATAATTTCAGCATAGAGAAGTTCCCAACTTTGCTCCTGCTGCCGGGTGACGGCAAAGACCCGATCCCATACACTGCCGAAATGAAGAAGGACAAGATGGTCGCCTTCCTATCGCAAGCTGCGCAGCCGAACCCTGCGCCAGACGCGTCTGCAAAGAAGGCGAAGCCCTCGACCAAGACCGACAAAGCCAAGGCGAGCAAGGCGTCGAGCTCATTCAGCAAGACCTCAGCCTCACATGCATCGGAAGAAGCGAAGACGGACAAGGCATCGCAGACCGACGAGAAGCTCGAGGATGCAAGTCAACCCACCGAATCGCCAGAACCACGCGTCGATGAGTCTGCGCAGAAACTTATCAACGTCCCAGACATCGCCCCACCAATTTCCTCACTAGCCGATGGCCTGTCCCTACAGCAAAATTGCCTCAACACAAAAGCAGGCACCTGCATTCTCGCTCTTCTGCCAACCGGTGACCCGACACTCAACACAATTTCCACAATCGCCAGCTTGAGCCAAATCCATCACAAGCACGAAAAGAGCGGTCGTAACCTCTTCCCGTTCTACCAGCTCCCTGGCTCCAACAGCCAAGCCGCCGCTCTCCGCTCCAAACTCGAGCTCGGTTCTGACACCGAAGTCATCGCCGTGAACGGCAAGCGCCGCTGGGTCCGACGTTTCACCGGTCCTTCATTCTCGCAACCAGAGCTGGAAGACTGGATTGACGCGATTCGAATGGGTGATTCACCAAAGCAATCGCTCCCTGATGGGTTGATCGTGCCAGCCGATAGTCTGCCGGCGGAGCCGGTGAAGCTTGACTTTAGCGATCCGGAGGCATTGAAGAATTCGTTTAAGGGTAATCTGCCGGAGGGCGTGGAATTCGAGATGGAGGAGGTGGATGATGAGACGTATGAGCGGTTGATGAAGCAAGGGAAGGAGAGCCAGGAGGATGCGGCGCCGGTGGAGGAGACGAAGGCTGAAGAGGTGGAGAAGGAGGATGTGAAGGTCGAGGAGGTTCATGATGAGCTGTAGGTGTCAGATGTCGACTAGGTGCCTGTGACGATATGATTATACCAATGTTGCACTCTCAATCCGGCGCTCCTGGAGCGTTGTAGTTCTATCCCTCCAGGAAGCTCTGGCCAGTTATCTTCGCATGTGGTAGAGATGTACGAAAACCCGATTGACACCAATTATTGAGCTTTGCAGCTAATTCAATGCTCATGCCTCGCGACTAAGTTCTTGACGGAATTCCCATGGTTGGTTCCTCCACATGTACATTGTACTGTCACAACATACTGACTGATCCCCTAGTCCGCCGCGCAGCAGGCATACGATTACATTCTCTCCGGAGCGTATATACGCATCGCTCGCAACGCTCTCGAGGAATGGCGCAAGTAAGTACCTAGACAACCTCAAGTTCACTATCAAGCGCCTGTCTGCCGACCAGATTATGGCTTTCGGTTACCTATTCAGCATGACCAACGACGATACTAGGAAGTGGAGGACTCGCGAGGTTCGCAAGCTCAAGGCAGAGATCTTGGACTTGGAATCGATCGGCATTCCTGGCTAGATGTAGCTCCGACCATTTAGGAAAAGGTTAATCTATTTGCCTAGCACGTCGACACCGCCATTTACGATTGGCCCTTCGATACCATGGGTTTCTTCGACATCACAGCCTCTATGCGCGAGCGTGGCGAGTTCTTGCGCCAGTTGTGGTGCTCGAGGTATGCCGTCTTAGGCTGGAGGGTCATCTCGCTGCAACTACAGAGCGCTGTATGCATACGTTATGACGATCTAAGGCTGGGATCTATGCAGTAGAATCGCTTGAAGATATTTACTCTAATCAAACATAGGGGATGGTCAGTGATCTCGCGCGTTTGAGCCGTCTGTAGCTTGTCCTGAAGCCATAAACGTCTACGACCCCAGGGTGGCTTGTAGTCCGTGCAACAGGGTGCCTGTTCGCCAACAACCCGACTTACGAGATGTGTCTCGGCGATAGGGTCGTCTGGTACGTGAATGCGTACGGCGCGGTGAGCCAGGTGTTTCATATGCATGGGAATTGGGTTACGTATGCAGGGAATATGCGATATGCGGTATGCGGTAAGTTGGAATGATTGGGAGGGGAAGACGTTGGTGACGAATGCAACGGGGGCGAGCAAGTGGCAGGTGTTTTGTCGTGTCGGTAATCATCACAGTATGAGGATGATTAGTGATTATCAGGTGTATTACGAGGGGAAGTGTGGTCCGTTGGAGAAGCTGGGGTGAGGGAGGAGTAATTTATAATTCAGCCTTGTAGACAGTTTCATCAGTTTGCAATCCTGCAGCGTCCTCAGTCGACCACTCGCCCGGCGCCACCGTGCCTTCCCACTCCGAGCACCCAAGCACCTCTCCCTTCGCATCAATCCCCTCAACCCACACCTGCGCAAACCACCCATTCTTCTGAAACACAGTCTCAAATCCACTCTTCCCCTTCACACCCAGCACAACCTTCTCCTCCCCAAACTCATGCCGTCCATAAAACCTCCACTCCCTGACCTCCGTAGCCCCGTTCCAGCTAACATACACCACCGTCACAGCCGCCTCAGCACTCTCGCCAAAGGCCAAACTCTTCACCGCAATAGGCTCACTCGGCGCACCAGTGAAATTGAACTTATACGATCGGTAGGTCACGAATCTGTCACTCCTGAAACGTGCTTCCAGAACCATGCGGCCATCTTCGTCGTGTTCAGTCATATACGCGTTATCGCTCCAACTGGCCAATGTATTGCCCGAATTAGGAAAGCGCTGGTAATTCCCTCGTTGCAAGGATAACTTCCCATCTGGTCGCCAGATCCTGCTTAGGACAGTTGCGGTAGGGGGTCTGCTCCTCTTGTCCAGATCGACGATCAAGACAGAAGAGATGTTCGCAGTCCTGCTGTTCGGATCGGCAGCGTTGTCGAGGAAGGATATCGTCTCAAAGTCATCGTCGTAGTCGAGCCACTGCGCGTCGTGTTGGCGGGAGAAATTGAAACCCTCTGGCATGAAGGATGACCGCGTGCCGCCTAGGCGCCATAGTACTTTGCCCGTTTGGCCAGAGATTTTGTAGATGGCGTTAGTCCAGCGGGCGGAGATGAGGTAGTCGCCATGGCCGTTCTTCTCGACGGAGTTCATGTGGAACCAGTTCCAGCTTTTTGGTGCTGGGCCTTGCAGTCCATCTCTCGCCCCTGAGCTTTCGTCCAGGGCGATGTGCTCGGCTGGCCACCATTCGAAGAGTACTTCGCCAGTGATCAGATCAACCTCTCGGAAACCTGTGTCACCGACCCAGCCCTCGGTGACGTTCTCGATACCTAGGGTTGTGACATCGTATTTGCCTTTGCGATTGAGGATATACAGAGCCGTCGAATGCTGATCGACATCATGGGTCTTGATGTTCAGCTCGTGCATGTTGAAGGGATACTGCTTGGTGCCTGTATCGATCTCCTGCGCAATGCGATATGTGTTGTCCAGAAACAAGCCATGTCGAAGAGTGTCAGTTGAATAGCCATGGATGATCATCGATAGGTGATTCGTGCCGTTCTCGTAGAATGTGCGGAAGTCACAAGTATTGCGGTTCTTGACTAGCATCGATCAGCTTGTTATCGCCCAGCTAAATCAAGCAGATGGTCCACAAACGCATGCAGGCACCGCTCCACATCAATTCCTGAACCATCTCTCAGCCATTACAATCAGATCCTCCACACTCATCGACTTACACCATCCAAATCATAAATCGCCGGACCCGTCTGGCACGGCTGATAATAGTTGCGCGCATGACTCTGCTGCGCTATATCGGCATACGGCGCTACAAACCACTTCCCAGGCAGCACCGCATCTCGATCATAGATCTTGACATCCAGTATAGGAGCCTTGATATCCGGACGGGTAACGAAATGCGTCAGATCATCGTCAGACCCGAACGCCAAGTCCAGAGCGCCTTGCACGAACGTGAACAGCGCGAGCGCCGCGAAAGGCAACCATTGGACTGCCATCTCGCATTTGTTGTTGCCCTTGGCAAAAGCTTCATGAGAAACCTCGACGCCATTCCCCATCATGAGTGCGAATCAATGACAACTCAGGACCTCGTCGGCCGCATAGGCGACCTCAAGAGACCCACTACCATATAGTACCGCATGCAGGTACCCCTACCACCCCCATCGCTTAACGTGACCACCTGCAGGCGGACATCCACACGCAATCGACTGGACACCACGCGATAGCGAACACAGTACACTACTGGCAGGACGAAAGCTTGTGAAGGAGTTTGGCTCGCAGGACATTAGCTTGCATAGGTGCTGCAGGAAGACGAAATGGAGATACTGGGTTGACTGGTCGGCGTGGGCGAGGCTTGCTGCCGCGCATGCATGCGATCCCATGCGACGCGCGGTGTCGAGCCGTGCGTGCAGATATGGTGGTCGTGATTGAAGAACATCGTAAAAGTGGACGAATTGTATGGGAGTGATTGGGTTCCGAGAAACTGGCAAGGGGCAGGCATTTCAGTGCACGGACCAAGCCATGCACGAACAGCAGTTGGTCGCCTCGTCACCATAGAAATAGCCAGACATACCGCTAACAAAGATCTCTCGTTCTCAATCTCAAGTATATATGCAAAAACGAATTGCTAAAGTGCATAACCATAAGTGCACACCCATGTCGAGTACATCCAACTCCTCAGCCTTCCCAGCCTCATCCCAGCGCATCAATTTCAGCCAACCTCCGGAAATTGACCGCCAGCTGAATAAACAGTATTCAGGAAGCCGCCCCGTCACTTATGTACACTTCAGCGCCAGCCCTGCTGAACCAATAGTGTGTCAAGAAGAGAAGGAGAAAGATGCCTGCCTGCCGGTCTGCCGTCCTGTCGCAGAGATTGTGACCAAAAAATCTGAGGGCTCGCTGTCAAGTTGCGGGGATGCTGTGGTCGTAATGTCGTGGTCGTGAGTCGTCGTGAGTCGTCGTGATGGTATCGAAGATGCCAGGAGCACCGTCAAGGTGTTGGGCAGTCTAAAGAGACGTCTAGGCTTCAGCCTTCCTGGCCTATCGCCTCGTGCCAGCCTCCAAGTCTGCGGGTGATGGGTTTGACGCAACTTCTTCGACTGGACCATGCGGGGTCTGGTTTTGGTTCTCAGCTCGGCGATTTCTCCAACCAAACCTTGGCATACGAACGGCGTTCATATTGGGAAGCCACCTTCGCGCACCACCATTGCTGTTATTGCCACCTTGCCAATCACCCTCATTCACTCTGCTGCGAGAGGCAAATGGGTTGCCGCGGACAGGGCCAGCAGAGTCCGACTGGAACCTGCGTCCGCCGGTGAGTAATCTCGATCTGCTGGGCAACCATGCGTTCGATGGGTTGTGCGGGAGCCGCATACTTGGTCCTCGCCTGCCAGTCGGGTTCGCATCATCGCCTTCTGGTCTTGGCTTTGGTACGAAGTAGTCTGCCTTGCACAGCGGACAGCACGCTCGTCTGCTTGTGAGCCACGGATCCACACATGCGCCGTGGAACGCGTGTCCACAGGTCAAGCCTCGGACATCGTCTTCGTCTTCGAGGGTGTCGAGACAAATTGCGCATGCATCTCCTGGTGCAGCAAGCATCTCAGGCGCAGCGGCAGTGCGTATCGGGTCGTCGTCGTCTTCCTCGTCTCCCTCCTCGATGGTGGGCACGGAGTGGTTCTGATGTTCTACACCCAGATCCGACATCGTCTGCGCGGTGTCGCTGCGCTCCAGTATGCCCTTCTCTGGGAACTTCTCCAAATTCGAAGAGCTCGCGCTTGCCTCGACAATCGCAGGCGGTGCTGGTCTGACTTCTGTGCTCCTTCTCTCCGCACCTGCTACAGCATCTGCATGATCATGCCGTGCGATATCGAGTGGTGTGGTCTGTCTTGCCGTGTCCGCTGAAGTCCTGATATCCTTCGTGCCGATCGTGGCTTCCTCGTCATCCATGCTGGCCGCGCGACTGGGCGGCGCAGTCACACCGCCCTCGGCAGGCAGACCCTCAGCCTCTCGCGATGCTCTCCATGTCTTATATTTGGTCAGTGGGAAGCGCTCGTTGACCTCCTCCATAGACATGAGCTTCTTCTCCCTCCGTCGCCTGTGCGGTCGCTGCATCTGCGACAAATCGATGGGATCGCCATTCTCGTTGAAGGCTCGTGCTGCGCGGTTGCGCTGGTTATATCTGAAGCAATACTTGACGCCCACAATAATCCTACTTGAAGTCAGCATAGTTTGACTGCAAGCAACTCACTGCCAGCGTACCATAGATTTGTGAAGACCACACCGAAGCCTAATGCCACGAAGAACAGCAATGGCGATGATGTCGGCCCACCTCCTCCACCACCTCCTCCACCTCCGCTATTGCCAGTTGACCCAGATGTCGGAGTGGAAGTGGCGGCGCTGCTGCTAGTCGTCGCCATTGCGCTCAGAGTCCGGCTGGCGTTTGCCAGCAGTGATCAACGACTCGGTGAATCAGATTGTAGCGCCTCAGCACAGCCGTATGCGCGCGATAGAAGTCCGTAGACGTGTCAGATGCCGTAGTCGCAGTGCTGACATGCGAAAGCCGGAGCGTCGTGTCGTTGCGAAGTGGAGGGACCACGAATAGACCGGATGTAGCGGAGAGTGAAGTGGCGTTCGACGACGACGACAACGACAACAATTATCGTCAATTGTCTTTCTAGTCTCGCCACGGACACAATATGATGAGTGAGGTGATCGCTAAGGTGGGTTCGGGGTGCGCCGGCAATTGAATCGCACTCGTTCACGGCGAAAGCGAACGCGGGAAAACTTCTGTTGCGCTGTCTGACACAAGATTCTCCCCGTCAGCTGTGTCTTTGGTGGTACACTTCCGAAGCCTCAGGCCTCGAGCGAGTGGTTGCTAGGGGAAGCAGGAAGTTGGATGGAGGCGGGAATGCAGTTCATGACCCTCTTACTAAGACGTCGGTTCCACACCTCCTCCAGGCTTTCCCCGAGTTGCGCCAAGCAAAGCTTGGATGGTGGATCGGCGACGTGGACTACCTCATCATCATCAACCTCTACTAGAACGATATCAAATCTTCGGACCTTTGACGTGGACAACAGCCTCAGCATCGTCACCACTCTGTTCCTTTCAAATCCATCGTATCCGCCCACCATTCCACGTCCCTACACGATCCAGACTCGCTTCGTGTGGCACAAAGTACGCAAAGTACACATGTCGAGCCGTGCAGCCTAGGGCCGCCTCCAGCAAATAGATGGCGCTACACTATGCATGACAAAACCCAAACGTCGACACAGCGGCTAGAAAGCTTGTCCAGGCCACCCTAAAATCTATGGAGCATCTGGTTCCTTGCCAATTCCGGCCAGGTATGTATCCGGGCAACATTCACGAGGCTTCGCGATGACTAGTTATCACGTCGTACCCCTTGATTGGAATTAGCAGGTGCTCGACGAACAGGGCTCCTGTCTGCAAGGCCAAATCGCCAGATATAATGAGTATCAATCGAGTTCAGACCGGACGAGTCGGGCGCAGCAATGTGACTGATCTCCAAAGTGTCCGCCATGACTCGAAGAGCGCCCAAGAGAGCCATTGCGTGGCTCTAGGTTATGATACGAATCCAGGGCACCGCCACAAGCTCACGATACGCGTAGGATGGAGCAGATCAACAACCGTGACTGCTCGTGATCCTGCCACCCTCGGCATGCCAGCTCTACCCCTTGGCGCAAGAAGTCCGTTCCCAAGCAGACGTGCGCAGTCTCGTGTCGTTGCGTTGCAGGATCATATTTTCCTTACGGCCAGGAATCATGGCGCTCAGGGGACAAGGGCGTGGAGAATGTTGGTCTGGGCTTCCGCCAAGACCTGCGGTAGCAGCGCATGGGACGCGGACTTGCTAGAGAGCGTTCGCAGCCAGCGAACGTGTGAACGATCTCAATAATCCGATTATAGACAACAACCACCGCAACATATTATCTGGCATTGATTCCCAACGCGGGCGAATATCATCTCGTGTCATCATGCCTTTATATACATCCATCACAACCCTACCTATCAAACGCAAGCCCCTGCGCAGCATCCTCAAAACCACTCCATCCACAATACATCAGTAGCACACACTCCCACCATCACTCATCACAATAATCACACTCTCCCTCACCAAACCAAACCCAACCGCCAAGTCCCCAAATTACCCCGGTCTCACCGGCAAACCGCCGCTCGTATCCCAAGACACTGGAATCCCATCTCCCCATCACACAATCTCCCACAACTCCCCAAAAACAAAACTTCCCCACCCACCCACCCTCTCTCAAACCCCCCATCCCTACCTCTCATCCCAGAAACCAAAGAACAACAAAAAAAAACCATGACCCCCACCGCCCCCCTCCTCCTCCTCCTCACCCTCCCAACCACAACCCTCGCAACCGTACGTTCCCCCCTCCCCTCCCCTCACACAACACAACACAACACAAAATTAACCCACCACGATAAAAAAAACAGAAGAGAGAAGCAGAAGAACCTGAACACCACAACTTCACCTCCCCCTACCACCCCTCGCCCCCGGCTAACACAGGCACGCAAACGACGTGCCAGTGGAGTCAAGCCGGGTGGCCGGGGTGGTGCGTCCCGACGGGCGAGGAGGAGCGGGAGGGCGCTAGGTGGGCTTATTGTGATCGGGTGAGTTTTTTTATTTTTATTTTTATTTTTGATTGGTGGGTGGATGGATGGATGGATGGACGGTGGCTGATGCGCCTTTTTTTCCTTTCTAGAAGCGGTGGTGCAAGGAGCCGGGGAGTAGATGCAAGATTATTGAGCCCACGACACCCGGGAAGGAGGATGGACTGGCGTATTGTGATGGGGATTTTTAGGAGAGGGACAGAGAGAGAGAGAGAGAGAGAGAGAGAGAGAGAGTGTGTGTGTGTGTAGTAGGCGGAGAGACTGAAGGGGGAGGGAGGAGGGAGGAGGGACTATGCTGTTGTTTGGGAAAGTCCTCGTTCTCTGCTGCCATAAGGAAACATTCGTTGTAATCGTCATAAGAATATTGCATCACCACCACCACGCGCGAGCACTGACATGCGGCTCAAGCGCCAAACCGCCTCTGAAACTCGGTCAACAGCTTCGGCGTGATCTCATCCGAGCTGTTCCCCTGCACCTTCCACAACACTCCCATGCGATCGTAGTGCTCCAACAACGACAGGCTGTTCTGTTCGAAACTCTTCAGCCGCTTCTCCCACACCTCTGGTTTATCGTCCTTCCTCTGCGTCAGCGGCTCGCCCGTCACGTCGTCTTGGCCGTCCACTTTCGGCGCGTTGAACGTGGTGTTGTAGACCCTGCCGGACGGGGCGTGGATCCAGCGGTTGCAGATGCGGTTGATGATGATTTCGGGCGGGGTGTGGATGTGCACGACGAGGTTCATGGGGAGGAGGGTGGCGAGTTGAGTGGCTTGACCGGCGGTGCGCGGGAAGCCGTCGAGGATGAAGGATGCGTCGGGGGAGTCGGAGTAGTCGAATTCTTGGTCTTGGGGGACCGGGACGTTGATGAAGTCGTCTTGGGTGGTGGGGATGAAGTCTGCGGCGACGCTGTTGACGATGAGGTGTTGGATGCCTTCCCGTGGGACGAGCCAGCCGCGGGTGGTGAGGGCGTTGCGGATCAGGCGCAGGATCATGGTGTCGGGGACGAGAGCGCCGGTGCTGATCAGGTGTTCTGCCTGGATGCCGAGGGGGGTGCGCTGTCGGACGTTCTCGCGGAGCAAGTCGCCGGAGCTGATGGCGGAGAGTTGGGGGTATTTCTTGAGCATGCGTTCGGTTTGGGTGCCCTTGCCGACGCCTGGGGCGCCGACGAGGATGATTCGTGCTGCTTTTCGGAGTCTTGACTGCATCCTTCGATCGCGGTGGGGGGGGGGGGGGGGGGGGGGG
>ML995980.1:0-19296 GCA_010093825.1 Teratosphaeria nubilosa
GCCCACCACACCAAAGAGTTCGCCTGGACCGCCCCCCCCCCCCCCCCCCGGATTGCGACACCGACTCAGCACAAGCGAAGGACGCGCGGGCGGACAGGGGCAACACGACATTGAGGCTCGGCACATAAATCCACGATGCAGCGGCGAGATCGCGGTATCGCGCAGTCGTTGGGCGGCCCGCTCATCAAAAAGGTCAAGGAGAGCCGGGTCTTGTTAGTCGGAGCGGGTGGGATCGGGTGCGAGGTGTTGAAAAACCTGGTGTGCAGCGGATTTGGAAGCCTACCAGCAGGATACGGCAAAAACGCCGCACCGGATGGCGAGGCAGCAGAGCCCAAGACAGTAGACCATCGCAAGCCGGAGATTGTGGTCATTGACCTCGACACGATCGATTTGAGCAACCTCAATCGGCAATTTCTATTCCGAAAGCAGCACATCAAAAAACCCAAGGCGTTCGTGGCCAAAGACACTGCGTCGCAGTTCAACCTGTCGGTCAGCATCGACGCGCATCATGCCAGCATATTTGACAGTCAGTACGACGTTGAGTTCTTCGAGAGCTTCGACCTGGTCTTCAACGCGCTGGACAATTTGGCGGCAAGACGGCATGTGAACAGGATGTGCTTAGCTGCCAATGTGCCACTTATCGAGAGCGGAACCACTGGATTTAACGGCCAAGTGCAAGCTATCAAGAAGGGCGTCACAGAATGTTACGACTGCAATCCAAAGCCTGTGCAGAAGAGCTTCCCGATCTGCACTATCAGGTCAACGCCAAGTCAGCCAATTCATTGCATAGTCTGGGCGAAGTCATATCTCTTCCCAGAGCTTTTCGGCACGAGTGAGGAGGACAGCTCCGACGTGGCAGTGACAGAAGGCGACAATGCAGAGGAGGTCGCGAAGCTGAAGGAAGAGGCCCAGGCATTGAAGAAAGTCAGAAGTCTGATGGGCACAAGCGAGTTTGCGCAAGCAGTCTTCGACAAGGTCTTCCACGACGATATTGAGCGATTGCGGAGCATGAGTGAGATGTGGCAGAGCAGGAAGCCACCGGAATCGTTGCAGTACGACAAGCTGAAGATCGATAAGGACGTAGAGCTCATCAGGCGTGGGCAGGAGCTTGCGGCCAAGGATCAAATCACCTGGACACTGCAAGACAACTTGGCAGTATTCTGCTGCTCTCTCGGCACGTTGTCAGATCGCGTACAGGCAGGCGAGCCGGTCATCGAGTTCGACAAGGATGACAAAGACACACTCGACTTTGTTGCCTCTGCTGCTAATCTACGATCATACGTCTTCGGCATACCGATCCACAGCGAGTGGGAGATCAAGCAAATGGCGGGCAACATCATTCCGGCCATCGCGACTTCAAATGCACTCACAGCTAGTCTGTGCGTGCTTGAGTCATTCAAGATCCTGAGAAGTCAGCCACAGCAACAGAACGGCTTGAGTAGGCCTACGACCAACAACCACCTCCCGACGGCAACTCAGTCATCAGTCGGCGGTCGGGATGAGGGTACGCTGGGCGGATCCAAGATGGTGTTCTTGAACTCAAGAAGTACGGAACGAATGGTCACTACGCAGAGTCTCGGGGCGCCAAATCCAGACTGCCCTGTGTGCTCTCCAGTGTATGCAAAGCTGCTGTTGCCGACCGACTCGTCAGCTACCTTACATGAGCTTGTGCTACTGCTGAAGGAGAACATGGGCTATGAGGATTTCTCAATCACTACTGATGTCGGCGTTATCTATGACCCGGACTTGGAGGACAACCTGTCAAAACATCTGAAGGAGTACGTCAAGGAGAACAGTTTCATCACAGTGACAGATGACAGTGACGAGCCAAAGGTCGACTTGGTGCTGAGCGCAATATTCCGACCAGCAGGAGATGGCGCAACGACGCACTTGCGTATTGCACCGATGCCAATCCACCTTCCGGTCAAGCCCAAGAAGGCTGCGGCACCAGCCGCCGATGGCGAAGGCACAGTTGAGGCACTTGACGCAGATAACGTGGGTGTCAAGCGCAAGCGGGAGGCTGAGGACGAGGTGGAGAATGCCAAGAAGAAAGCACGACCATCAACAGCGGACGACGTGTTAGTGGTGGAGGATGACGGTGCGATCTTGCTCGACGACTAGGATGAGCGGGCGAAACCGTGCACGATCAGGTATTATGAGGTTTTAGAGATCACGACTGGGGATGACAGCACCGGCGTTATCAGAAGCTTGACTACAGCGAGGCGATGGGCGTTCAGGGTGAAAAGACCAAAGTATCAGAAGATGCGAGAGGTGCCGCATGGGAGCCATGAGGAGTCAGCTTGGCGCTTTGCGTGCTGACGATGCTCGTATTCTGTGCATACTAACTTGTGACCCTGATAACACGAGTACTATTCAAATCTGCTTGTTCGACCTCTGAGATGCTCTTATCGGTGCAGCCGCGGCCTCCGAGTGGGCGATGCCAGGCACTATATTGATTGCAACGCTGTTGCCGCACGTCAGCTTACCGGATTTCGGAGGGTTGCTTGCCTCGTGCTTAAGGAGGCCGGTCGCTCGGCCGAAAAGCTTTCATGAATGACATATATCTCGTGAATGGTCAGCAGGAGCTGCGTGGTGCTGAAGCAGTGAACGGCATCTGGTACATACCTGGTAAGTTCTAGCCGTATCTTGAGTAAGTCCACGCCTGCGCAGGACTCATTTGAAATCTTGGGCTGTTTTGCGCTGCCTGAAGATGATCTGACCATACTTGCCACTCCTCGGCTTATATCTAGGTATCTTCTACGCAGTATAGTTTTGTATGTGGCTGCCTATTCGATCACTGCGAGCCTGCCTGGTATTGTAAACAGAGTGTCACGCAGCGATGCAAGCGAGCAGAGTCAGAGTTACAGTGCCTGTTCAGAGGAGTCAGTTTTTGGTTAGTCTCCAGCCCGGACAGATGTTTGACAGTCTGTAGTCGCCGACTGACGAGCGACGATAATCTGAGGCTTGAGGAGTATTGCGGCCACTTCAACATCGGCTTTCCAGTCGACTTATTCTATCTATTTCTTGGAATCTATTTTGATCATCAAGTATTTCTGCTATTTATCATGGACATAATGGTGCTGAGGCCTAGAGTCGCGTTGGACCGCTTGTGGCGCTGCTACAGGTCAACCCCAAGCCTACTGGGTTTCGTATGCCGACGTGTTTTGAGTACACGATGGACTCACGCAAGCATCGATTTGGCTTTCTTTTCGAGCCACCGGCAAAGTCAACAGCAGAGGCACAGTCTCTGCACTCCCTGTTCCGGCACCGTGCTAAACGGCCTCGACAGCGGGTGCACATCGCTGTGCAGCTGTCGGAATCCATGCTCATCTTCCACTTAGTGGACTGGCTGCACAAAGACATGCGCAGCGCGAATGTGCTGTTCTTCACACGTGAGCCCGATAGCCAAAAGGGGCGAGGCCTGGGCCAAGCCTTCATCTCAGGCTTCGAGTTTGCAAGACGATCCCTCTTCGATAGCACCACTACGGGATCCATTTCCCTGAAGTGGGCATTTTACACGCATCCAGATTACCTTGGACTCAAGAAGGAGGGCTATAACCGATCCTATGACATCTATAGTCTCGGCATCATTCTATTCGAGCTCCCATACTGGAAGCAGATCCTTGCTTGTGAGCAGGAAGCCGACGAACGCCAGACTCCGAATGAGTCGGACCAGCAACAGGTCGGCGACGCCGAGCTTGAGGACGAGCACGAAGCAAGAAATCATGCGTATGGTCCCAACGGTCATTCTCGTCCAGCCAAAGACTCGTTGTCGGACATCCGCAGCATTCGTAAGCGCATACTCGAAGGACCGCAACAGATCCTAGAACACGTGGAAAATGTGATGGGTTTGAAGTACCGCAAGGCCGTCACTGCTTGCATCGAAAGCATGACCGCAATTGGACTGAGCGAAGACCAGAATCAGAAGGATCCCGTGGCCGCGACCTTGATGCAGCAAGAGGTCATTCGCGTCGTGATAGACGTCTATGGGAGTATCGAGGTGTAAGCAAGGTAGACAGATGAGGTAGCCATCGGATACGAGCGTGTCCAGGTTGATCGATCCCTCTGAAGAAGGTAGCTTCGGTATTCGACTGTGGGGGCTCCATCGATATTGTACGATCGCAATTCTTCACTCCATTCGAAGTTTGCTTTTGTGAAGTTCGGGAGGTAAGGTATGGTGATTGTGAGAAACCTGGTCGACTGTGGTTGATTTTGGAACAACTGCGACCTTTGGCCTCTCCACATTTTGGCAAGGTCGCTACACCTGCCATTTTCAATCTCACAGCTCGCGCGTCTACTGCGCTGCCTGACGAGGCAAGCTCGCGACCATCATCACTTCATCACTTCCACACAACCACAACATCACCATTCGACCGACTAGACCTCCGAAGCCATCAAGAACCTCAATCATCAACCACCAAAACCCTTCATAGTCATGGTACGCACACACCCCCAACAAACCCACCCACGCACCCGCTAACAAACCACCCCTAAAGTCCCTCCGCATAACACCCGCCCCAACCCACCCCGCCCAAACCACCCCATCCCTCGGCGCCCCCTCCGCCCCAGGCGTCCACGACACCCTCCGCGCGAACCTCTCCCTAACCACACTGGCGCCCAAATCCCAAACCACAACAACAACACAACCAACATCCTTCCACCCCCTCGAATCCCGCCTCTCAAACTGGCGCGCCCAACAAGAATCCCTCAAGATGAACCTCTTGCGCCGACAATTCGGGCTCGCTGAGCCCGTGAAGCGCGCGATGGAACTGCAGATTGTGGGCGCGGGGGAGTGGGCGCCGCGGTGCCTGGGGCTGGGAGGGGGCGCGCATGTGCATGAGGAGATTTTGGCCGGGAGGGATGCGGAGATTGCGTGGGAGGATGTGTTTACGGGCGAGGAGGGGAGGGATGAGGTGGATTTTCATGGGGAGATGGAGAGGAGGTTTGGGATGGTTTGGTAGAGGGCTAGGGGTGGGAGGAGGGTGAGGGGTGGTGTGAAGGCGTGTGTACAACAGGTTGTGGCTTGCGCGATGACTTCGATGTAACATAGTGAGTGGCATTGGGGGGCTCTTGTCAGCTTGACGGAGCCAGGCTGCGCGATGGACATGATACAATAGAGAATGGCAAGATCTGAGAACGGGTCTCGGACATGGTTTGCGTTCATTATGAATACCTTATGCCGGATTTTCGACGGCGATGCTTGTGTCCCGATGGCTATAACAGCACATATATCAGAGTAGATGGCTCAGAAAATCAGGACTCATGCTCCCATCATGCACTAATCAATACTTCGTCGCCCTGTTGCAAACGACAACCACGCCGTACTTTTCGAAGCAGCCTCTACTGCCTATGCCCTCCCCGAGCCGTTCATCCTCCTCAGCGAGCGCGACAGTCCGCGCGGAGCGTGGGAATTGCCAAAGCAGCGGGTAGGGTCCGCGGCCCTCCCACCTGGATCACGCTTCGATATGCGGCCAGCATGCGCGAGCATAGCGCCCATCCTCCTCTTTCTTGGGTCATGGCAACCTGCTGTAGGCCGGGCGCTGAGTAGCCTCGGTCGTAAATGCAAAATGGGTATCGTCCGATCCATGCTCTGCTCAGAGGATAACGCATCGACACCCCGCGCCACCGTCTCCTCCATCTCTCTGGCGTATGCTGCTGCTCTTGGCTCCCTTCGCCGCACCAGCTTCATCGTCCTCGCCGAAGTCCGCGGGTTTGACGCTCATGTGTATCACGTTCGGCTCGTTGAGCTTTATGCGGAAGTCTGTCCTCACTTCCATTAGCATGACCTCTATCTTCCATGCCTCGCCGTTATGCGCAAGCTCACCAGACAGCGTCTTCTTATCATCCACCAACTGTCCCATGAATATAAGGCGAATCGAGCTGGGACTCGCAGGCCGGGGCTCCCACTCGTTCCTCCAATCCGTCCATATCAGCTCTCTCAGCTTGTATCCGCTGATCATTCGAGGGTCGAAAGTGCCATCGCCGGTTTGTGCTACGGTGTCTCTTGATCGTAAATACTTCTCGTCGATTTTGTAGGGATGTCGCGCACCGGTGGAAGTGACCATGAGGGTGATTTGCAGCGAGGGGCCGCTCGTCGATGCGGTGGTGACGGCGCCGGTCTCGGTCGCTGGACCGAGTGCTACGCTTTGTTTTCTCGTCATGACAGCAGGCACGGGGCTGGGCTGCGACGTGGATAATGGCGGTTCTGGGGTTTCAGTGGACTCGACTGCGCCCGGCGGTTCTGTGGTCGCGGTGGGTGGGGTGCTTGCTGTTGAACGTGACGATGGTGCTGGTTCTGCTGGATTCACTGATGTGCTCGGCTGCGATGTTGCCCCTAGGGTATTCATCTCAACCGGTCTGGACTCGTCCACTGTTTCACTGGCGCCGGCTGTGGTAGCGGGTGCTTCTGATGAAGCCATCGCCGAACTGCACTGCGCCATCCCGCTCCCGAATCCGTGCTCGTCGACGAAGCCGTTCTTCACACGCCGTATCATTAAAATTGCGGAAGTGCTATGCGATAAGGTAAGGTCAAACGTCGAGACGGGGCGCGGGGAGCGAACAAGGTACGGCGAGGATGAATATGCAAATGGAGCGTCGCACATGAACTGGCAAGCACGGCACGAGGGTCAGCTACAGACAGCAAGGTGTGGGGTGTGGTGGGCGTGACAGATGAAAAGTGGTTGATGACGAGACGCGGCGGAGATCTGGGCGCTCGGCGGAGAATAGAGTTCGGAAGGAGCGTTCGTCGGCTGGCGGCACTAGTCGTAGTGGAGGTCACTCGGAATAGCAACGCAGCGGATTCCGCAGAGCGACAGAGGAAGTACCTAATGATGCCTCATGCATGTGCCTGATAGTGGACCGATCAGGCGAGCAGCCGAGTACATCCCTACGTTCGTCTGAAACACAGACCACAAGCAAGGCAGACACTCCCAATCAAGGTCGCAATTAGGCATCTGCAATCTGCGAATCATTCATTAAGGTATATTATTGTATAGTCCGTATTCTACAGCACAACGACCACCACCACGCCACCACGCCAGTCTCGGCAGCTGCAGTACAATCGCGGGTAGGACGTAGATCTCCCGAGTGAGCCGGCCGGCTAGGAAATAGCTGCGCGGCATTATCATTATTATAATTCGGGCGCAACGGGAAGCATCAGCATTGCAGCCAAGATGAGCGATGATGAGGCAGATCCGGAGCTGCTGGAATTACTACGGCAGAGCTTAGGTATCAATCGCACCCGCACCGACGAGATTTCGAGCGATACTGGTAGGTACCTTGGTGATTGACTCCTGAGGATATGTCCGCGAATCAATCGGCTGTACGAGACTGACCCAGACAGGCGTATTGAAAGACGCCCAATACATCTACAACAATGCCATCGACGTCTCGGTCGACATGTACGGCACCAAGGCCGCAGCCGCAAGCATATATAAAGCCATGCAAGAACGCGAGTATTCTACAGAAACATGGAGTCAAGTCGAATTGCATCCCAAGGCGAGCGAAGGCTTCTCAGAACTAGACATGGTCAACTTCATCTTCACTATGGACCTTTTGAATTTCTCTTTCTGGTCTTCTTTACCCGAATCCGACCGTTATCAGGTCGAATACAGAGGCCGGCGATGGACTGGCTACAACAGCCTTCTCGCGGCTCTTCGAAGAGCTTTGGATGAGGAGATTCCAATCACCACGCCGAGATTCTGGAGGGATGGCAACGCTACAGATCGCGAACTACGGCATGTTTTTCGGAGCGCGACGGACGAGGAGATGCCTTTGCTGGATCAACGCGTCAAGATTCTGAGAGAGGCGGCGGACGTGCTGCGTGAGGTGTGTTGGCGTGGTGATGTCGCCTAAACGAGCTCAAGCTGACTTGGCAGAGCTTTTCGGATCCCGAGGAGGAAGTAGATCAAGAACTTGACATGTCCACGCAGCAACCTGGTGATCAACAGGAAGTACAAAAAACGACCGAGACGCTCAATGACCTGCGCATAGACGACAGCGCCAACGAGGTAGGAACTGTCCCCGAGGAAGCCACGCACGGTCCGCCGAACGAAGTGGCATACCCCACGCCACCGCACTCAGAGCACCTAGACACCAACACAGAAACCCCATCACCAACCGACTCGACCGTAGCCGGCGCCCCAGACGACCGCCCCACTCCCCATCCCCTCCCGAAACCCACCCACCACCCCGACCACTCCATCACAACCCTCATCCACCAAGCCACCCACTCAACCGGCAAACTCGTCAACCTCCTCGTCCAAACCTTCCCCTCCTTCAACGACCGCACGCGCTTCGACGGCAAACGCGTGCGTCTCCACAAGCGCGCGCAAATCCTCGTCGCAGACCTCTGGGCCGCCTTCAACGGGCGGAGCTACGGCGAGTTCCACGACGTAGAGCACTTGACCATGTTCGCTGGTAAATGCATCCAAACCCGTCTCCAAAAAAAAAAAAAAAAACCATCTGTATCACGTTGATGACTGACCCCGGTGAATGAACACGAACAGATTACCGCGTCCCGCAAATCCTGCACGCGCTCGGCGTGCTGAGGTACAGCCCGCCGTTGCACTACTGCATCGTGGACGGGAAGGAGATCCCCGCCGGTCACAGCTGGGAAGTGCAGTTACGCGGGTGTAGTGTCTGGGCGGTGGAGTTGATCCGGCGGGAGATTGTGGCGGAGTGGCCGGAGGCGAGGCGGGGGGGTGGTGTGAATGCTGTGTTGATTGATTTTTTCCTGTATGATTTGGCCAAGGAGAGGGAGAGGGAGGGAAGAGGGGAGGGGTTGCCGCATCATCGGACGAGGAGTATTTGGTATTGAGGATTTTGAGTTGAGGGGACTGGAGAGGCTGGGATGGGGTTTGTTGTGGATGAGATGCCGGTCAGCACTTTGTTGGGGTTGGCTTCCATGTTAGAGTCATAATTAATGATTGCACTTTCGGCGCAAGCTGCAAGAAGTGTACAATCGTAGCTGTCGGTCTGTCTGTCTGTCTGCTGTCTGCCGTCTGCCGTCTGCCGTCTGTCTGCAGTCTGCAGTCCGTCTCTCTCTCTGTCCATTGTCGGCGACCATCGCTGCTCTAGCCTGCGCCCAACAAACTCGCAATCATGAATCCATCAAGAACCCCAATTCACACGCTCAACGCGCACCTCGCACCACACCCACCCCTCCTAATCCAACGTACACCCATTACTAGCATGCACCCACCCAGTCAACCGATTTGCAACATCACTCGCATAACAATGCGTCGCCACCCCGTCATCCAAATTCTTGCTCTGCGCAATCGAGCCCGAATTATAAATCCTCGCCGCCTTGTAATATCGACTCACATCCTCACACCCGGCCTGCCGCAACGTCTGCTCCAGCCCATCGCCCTCGCTCGTCCCCGTCGTGCCATCCTCGATCATCTGCGTGATTTCGCTCTGCGGACAAGGATCCTGCACCCCGCCGTTGTTGCAGGAGCCGGTGCCGTCGTGCGATTGCATGAGCCCGGGGTTCGTGACGCCATAGTTTGTCGTTGGGGCGCGCACGCAGCCGCCGGATTCTTGCATGACGATTGCGAGGATGAAGCGAGCGTCTATGCCTGAGGAGGAGGCGAGGGAAGAGATGGCGGATTGGAGGTTGGAGGTTTCCTCGTCCGAGTTGTTGGATTCGGAGAATTGGGTGCAGGATTGCGAGATGAGGGCGGTGTTGGCGGTCCAGAGGTCGCCGAAGGAGGCCCAGGAGGATTGGGCGGGCCAGCCGGCGGAAGTGCTGCCGTCGCCCGTGTACATTTTGTAGAGGTCGCCTAGGCCGCTGCTGCTGCTGGATGAGGAGGTGCTGGATGTGGAGGCTGCGGCGCTGGAGGTGGAGGATGTGGTGTCCCAGCCTGAGGTGGAGGGAGAAGTGGTGTAGGCTGATGGTTCGCTTGATGATGTAGTAGCCGCCTCAGAAGTTGAGACGGCGGCGGCGCTCGTTGAAGTAGCAAAGGTCGATGGTGCGTAAGTAGTGGAGGGCTCGTACGTTGTAGCCGCGGATGGCAAAGTGGACGATGGACCAGCAGTCTCCGTCGAGCTTTCACTAGCAGGAGCCGTCTCAGCTGGCGAACTGGCAGCCGAGCTAGTCGACTCGCCCCAGCCCCAGGAATTGTACGCCCCGGCCGAGCGGGTAAAAGTTGGACGGTTCGCCACACTGTCAGAGCTGGCCGTCGAAGCAATCGCAGCCCCAGAGATCTGAGCACTCGTGGCGCTGGCGCCGATGGTGGAACCCGCGGCCGAACCAGTCGAGTTGCTGCCGCATTGGCCCCATTGAGATTGACAACCAGCACCGCAGTAGTCGCTCGACTGCCCGCAGTAACCCCACTCCGAGCAGCAATACCCCGGTGCGCACGTGAAGCCGCTGGAGCCACCGCAGACGCCGTCCGTCAGATCTCGACCCGCGAGATTCTTCAGAAGGTGACTGTGCGTGTGCCGATGGAGGTGGGCATGAGGGATGGCGGAGGCGATGGCGCAGAGCGCGGCGATGATCGTGATGGATTTCATGGTGTCGAAGCTGCGCAGCAACGTCGTCGAGCTGTCGATTTTTCTTCTTCTTCTTCTTCTTCTTCTTCTTCTTCTCAAATGAGTGTGAGTGGTGGTGGTAAAGACCGAATTTGCCGATCGACTAGCGATTCAAAGCAAGAAAAGAGAGGGATGTTCACAGAACGTTGGGGAAGAGCGACACGCTCGCGTGGCTGAGTGACGGTGCTGGTGATGAGGAAGGTGGGAGCAGAAGGAAGACGACGGTGCATAGGAGAAGGGGACGGGAGCCTTTTGAACCGTTCGCGCCTTACTCGCCGCTTCCTTCCATTCAGCTGAGGGGAACCGACGTGAGCGGTGGACGAGTGCATGTGCAGCGAAGCACTTCTCTACCCCTCCATCCTACAAACACCGCACCAATCACTGCGTCCATGCGACTCGAAGCCCCAACATCGGACCCCGACCCGTGCGACCAGCAGATCCGGCACACCAAATGCTGCTCGAATCACATGCAGCCGTGAGGAGTGGGCTGCAAACGCAGGTACGACCGTACGAGTTCGTGGACGTCGCGGCTGGCCAATGAGAGCGCGCGGGCGCCTTGCGCATGCACGTGCGGAAGGGCCCGCAGGCTTGGGTAGCGCCAAGCTTCGCTTTCTCCTGTGTTTCAGCTGGCGGATCTCTGTGAAGGGTATACGGCTTCGTGCAGAATCGTGGATGGGAAAGTCGGGCGTGCGCAGGCGATGTCGAGATTGAATGGTGCAAAGCTGACATTGCGTGGCTCGATCGTGGGCCAGAGCTGGTGGGTGTGCAAGTTGTCTGATTCCACTCCTCAACGCTAATGCTATGCTCATCACCGCTCCCATCGCCGTTCCGGGTATCTGCTCGGCTCACATGACTGCTCATCAACGGAACGCCCATCACTGACATGCCCACTAAGCCTCTATTCCTCGTCGCTCTCATCCTCCACATCCTGCATCCCCATATCCTCCATTTCATCGATCAACTGCTCCATCGGTATCTGCAATCCCTCATCCTCGCCATCCGTCTCCATCTCCGACATGGCATCCGGCTGCACGGCGTCCTTATTCCTGTACAACTTCAAGCCTTCTCTCAATTCCGCATCAGCCTCCAGATCCTGCAAGAACTGCTCGTAGTCCACTTCATCCCGATCCTGATCCTGTTTGCGCGGCTTCATCTCACTCTCCTCCTTCGCCATGCGCCTCAGCTTCCAGTTCCGAGACTTGTTCTTGCGGCGGCCGGCGAAGTGCTTCTTGACCAGTATCACATCTGAGATGGTTTGAGAGTATTGCTTTGATTCTTCGAGAGCTTCCCAATTCTCGTTGTTGAACTGTGTGCCCTGTAAGTGGTAGCCCATGACGCTGTCGCCGGCGTGCAAAACTGCGCCAAGATGTGTCCGGACGAGGTATTCAGTATCGTTGACGCCTAAATCTGTGGCGCGCACCACTGTAGCCTCAGCAAGGAGGAATCTGCCTTTCTGTGGTCCAATAGGCTCGATGTCCATGACTATGAACTCGACAAGCTCTTGGACGTCAGCAAGCGGTGCAAAGGGTGCTCGCCAGTATATCGGAGTGCTAAGATCGGCGAGTTGTAGGGTGTTGGGATCCAGGAGGTTGACAGTAGTCCCCACGCGATAGCAGAGTGTGAGGGGTGAGATGCTGCCGATTTGTTTCGCCAACTTGAGCGGTAGTGCAACCAGGTCATCTTTGCATACCGGCACCAATTCGCACGAGAACGTGAATTTGTATGATTTGATCGATGTGTGCGTGTCCATGGAGATCAACTCCTGCGCCTTCTTCGTCCGGACAGGCGAGACCGACGTCAGGAAATTCACAAACTTCTCGGCATGATTTCGTTGTGAGAAGAAGAAGTCAATACCATTCTGCACCTCCTTGATGTTGATTGTGTCCCGATGCGCTCCTTGCTTCAGGATCAACTGCTCCAGATACAAGAAAGTCCTCTTATGCGGCACCTTTTGCCGCACCTGCACCACCGCCCGCCAGGTGTTATGCGTATATGATTTTTGACAATCCGGACACTGCTTGAACTGCTGCACAAACTCAACCTCAAATGTCTGCTGCAGGATAGCGCCCTGGAAAGCCTCCTGCTGCACCGTGATTTTCATCTTCACTCGTCTCGAATGTGGCTCTGTCCAGATGAATGATGCGTCTATGATCCGACTCTTGTGCAACCCTCTCAGCTTGCGTAGGCATAATGCGAGCAGCTCTCGTGATTCTGGTGCCGCAACAATCCATTGGTTGGGCGGTTGTAACCATCTGTCGCAATCTCTGCACATGAACAGGACGCTCTCCTTCTCGATGCCAGATGTAATGTCGACCGTGAGCTTGAGACAGTCATTGCACAAGGCGCCTGCTGCTTGTGTGCCGTCTATGGGCGCGCCGCAATTGTAGCAAAGGATGGTGGCGTTCGTTGCCGGCCGCACTGACGACAGCGGGACGGGTGCGTCGATGTCCATCGACATGGCGGTGTCTGTTTCGCGATATCTGGAACTGTGCGTAATGAAAGGGATCTTGGGAGATATGGAGGACTTGCTATGGATTGGTGAGTGAAGAGGGGAGGTCGTGTGCACTGAATGTTGACTTTGTGGGAGTCGTTAATTGGGAATACGCGCCACAAAATCCTGGTCGCGAAAAGTCAGCCCTACGCTATCGATAGCGTTACCTCCGAGGTGGCGAAAGTCTGTGGTCTTGGCACGGCTTCACGAGATGGATTGCTTCACTTCAACAGTTAATTGTGGTCTCATTTCAAAAGCTATCTTTGTAAAAGTTGCTGTATGCTGGAGTTAAGTCCTTAGAGCCTTTGTAGATACCTTTGAAGTACCACATACTGCATCTTCTTGCCACCTTTTCATTAAATGAAGATGACTATTACTAAATAAGCTTGCACTCCTATTTAGCTCTTTTACGTATTGCAGCATCTGCAGACCTTACTATAGACCGAAATTTAGCTAACCTAGCCTTCTAATCCTTATAAAGATGCTTAATTATATTCAAGTCTAGTAAGTTAGCTAGTATCTTAAGAAACTTAATATTCTACTTCTTAATAAGGTCTGCTACTAACAACCTTACTTTGTAGTAAAGAGCTATATTATCTTTAATAATATATACCTCCTTATTAGAATTAAGGTCCTTAATCTTCTTAAAGTATAGAAAGAAATATTTCTTATACTATTTAAAAGCATACTATATATAATTAATAGTACTCTTAATATTACTTTGCTCTAACTTCTGTTTTTTAAAGACTCGCTCTATAGTAATCTTTTAATATTGTTCTTTTTATTAACTATAAGATATCTAAGTATTATAGAAGTCTAATTTAGCGTTAAGAGCCTTTAAATATTATAATTTAGCTAAAGAAGGTATCTAATAGGCCTTTAATTAAGCTTCTCTCTTCTTATATTATCTTGCCTTATAAGTATTAAATTGCTTTATAATCTCGCTATATTTAATATTATCTTTCTTCTTCTATATTATATAAGGCCTTAGTCTAACCTTAGGCCTTATATATAATAATATAGCTACAACTTATATAAGTATAAACTAGAGCTCTATAATATTATTATAGATAGTCTTGCTATATAGTACTATAATTATTTAATAATATCTACTTCTAAAAGAGATTAGAGTCTTATTAGTCGTTATAATAATTGTCTTCTTACTATTTATAGCTAAGATCTAATTAATATATCGCTCTCTATTATAGAAATTAGATATCTTTAAAGATAGCTTCTTAAGCGCTCTATAATAGATAATTAGCCTCTAATTAACTAGATCCTAGAAATAGTAGTCTTTCTCTTCTATAATATTAGATATTTAGCGTAGTTAAATAGGTATAAGAGGCTTATAACATAGTATTCTTAGCTTTATATATTTATCTTAAGTACTCTTAATTATAAGCTAATTTCGATTCTTACTATACTATGCCTCTCTTAATCGAATTAATACTTAATATCTAGATTTAATACGCTTTAGTTAGCTAGAACAATATAGTAATTTAGTAGCTAGAACTAAGTAGTATTAAATTTCGAGTTAATTACATATATAGAAAGTAGTAATAGAAGAGAATATCTAATATTAGATACTATATAAAATGTAGAGTCTTATCTTTAAAACAAGTATATTAAATAGAGAGAGAAGATTAACTTCTCTCTCTACTACTAAGTATTATAAGTAGTACTATCTTAGTTAGAAGAAAATTACTCTTTAATCTATTAGATATCCTAACTAGTAATATCTTACTTAGAAGAAGATAAGCCTCTTTATTCTAAGTGCCTATTCTAATTAGAGTCTTAATCTAAGTTATAATCTATATAGTCTAGAGATATCTAACTCTACTCTAATAATATATAACTAGCTATTATATTTTAATATTTCTACTTATTTACATGCTTGTAATAACTTCTACTATCTTCTAAACGTCTCTAATATATACTCTTTATTAGAACTAGCATATCTTTATCTTCTAATTCTATAGTTATAGTATATATACCTATATAAATAGTTTACTATCTTTTATTCTTATAATACTTCTTTATTAGGCATAGTATATATATAATAGTCGCTATAATAACTAATATATTATTATAGTAATTAATCTCTTATCTTTATAACTAATATATTGTTAAGAGCTAGTCTAATAGTCTATAAAGTAGATCTTTATTAATAATTAACTAGTAGGTTATATATATCTTAAGTATGCGTAACCTAAACAGATAAGCGTTAGTAGCTTCTTTAGATAAGTATATAATAAGAAAGAAGTATAAAGTAGTTCTAATAAATAATAAGAGTTTAATAATAGTTAATTCTAACTAGTTAATTACTAATATAAGTTAAATATACTCTAGACTTAGTCTATTCTATATTCCTATATATCTTTAGATGTTATCTCGATCTATCTTAGCTATAGCAGAGCACCTAAGCGCTCTATAGTACTCTATATAGAGCGTAGTAGAGTATCTAACTACTTTATAGTACTTAGTATAGAGCGCTATAAAGTTCCTATATAGACTATACTAGTAGAGTTCTTCTTCTACTCTAAAGGTAGCCTTATAGAGTATTAATCTTCTACTAATTATCTTTTTAGTCTAACTAGGTTTATAATACTACTTCTTCTCTTAGATAAGCTTTATTCTAATATATTCTTTTTCTTTTATTATTTTTTAACTCTTTCTTCTATATGTTATTATAACTTCTTGTAATTCTAAGTCTTAATAAACAAAATCTAGTACTAAGCGTTATAGTGCTCTAGTTTTCTTTCTTAATGCATATAACTAAAATGCCTACCTACTATAGTTATTATTTAGAGAAGAGCCTATCTTATTAGGTATACGCTTAAAGTAGTTAGTATCTAGAGTATAATAAGATAAACACGCTCTATAATACTTGCTTTATAGCGTAAGAGTTTATATAGCTAGGCTATAGTTATAATATATTACTATTATAACTAGAAGTAGCGCGCGCTATAACTTCTATAGTAATTACAAAAGAGTAGCGTCTTATTAAGTAGCTAGCTTTAGTAGATAAGCGTATTAGTATAGCTATTAAGTTTAAAGAGTAGTCGATCCTTTAGTAGAAGATAGAGAAAGCTTTTACTATAATAGATACCTTTAAGCTCTTCTCTTTTAATAATTGCCTTCTACTTAGTCCTTAATCTTAGATCGCCCTTTTTTCTACTATTACTAGTAGCGTAGACGCTAGAGATTCCTTAGGTTATACTTAAGAAGCATATATTTGTAAGTTTTTCTTCTTAGTTATAGTAAGGAAATAAGATATATAAGTTATAATATGTTTCTTATTTCCTAGCTATACTTTTTGTTTTTTCTAATATTGTTCAGGTCTAGATTTAATTCTTTTCTTAGAATTCCTAGATTTTCTCCTAGTAGTTAGTTATATAACTTTTTAGTTCCTAGGTATTTTCTAAATCTAGATATTCTTTCTATTTAACTAGGTACTAATTATCTTTATAACCTAGGACCTTTTTAACTTTATGTTTAGTTTCTTCTTAAGATTTATAATAAAATGTCTCCTATAAGAGTATATTAGAGTCTGCTAGTTCTAGAAGTAATATATAGAATATAGAGTGTATTTTTGTATTTAGTAGAAGTGCTAGCCTATAGTTTATAGGTTCTTATACTTCCTTAATTAAGAGTAGTCTAACTCTTTTATAGTCTAGTTTCTTTATTAGTTATTATGTTTTCAGGTTTTTAATGTTAAGGTATACCTTATTCTCCTTTTTTAGTTAAGGTACTATTCTTAATTTCTAGCTTTTAAGCCTATTCTAATTCTTCTAGATTAGCTTCCTTACTTTATTATGCAAATATTAGAGATTACTTGCCTAGACTATTATAGCCTAAGTAGCCTTATAGTAGTACTTAGGTCTAAAGACATTTAGATTCTTTCTAAAGTTTAGAAAGAATAGTAATCTGCCTATTATTATAGAGTCTATATTATTAATTACTAGCTGGCTATTAGTAGTAAGATTACCTAGTTACTTATTACCTTATTAATATAGTGTTATAGGTATGTTTTAAATGTCTAATTTATTCTTTCTATCTATCTATCTATTTATAGGTAAAATACTATTAATAGCTTCTATTTTGTTTCTAGAAGTATAAGAAGTATTTTCTAGTATCTTAATATTAAGAGCTTATCTCTATTAGTAATATATGTGTTTTGCGTTCTATAATATCTAACTAGCCTATTAAGTACTAGGTGCGCTAGTTACTCTACTATTATTAACTTGTTATATAGTATAAAGTATATATACTTTATAATTCTATCTATAATATTAAGTATTAAATTATATTAGTATCTAGTAACTAGATCCTTAGATCTTAGCAACTTTATAATAAAGTCTATTATAACTTTATTCTATAGTTATTTAGGTACTTCTCTAAACTAAATATTTCTATAAGGCGCGTGTTAGTCTGCCTTATTCTTTTAGTAATATATATACTTCTTAATATAGCTATATACTTATTATTAAATCTATAGAAATTTAAAATGCCTTTATATTAAGTTTACTATCTTTGCAATTTCTAGATGTCCTTATATTAGTTTATTATAGTACCTTTATATATAGTTCTTAACGCCTGCTTCTAGTACTTAGAATTTCCTTTTACTAACTAGAAAGTTCTCTTCTTTATTATTTAGAATTCTGATTATCTTATTAAATTCTCTAATATTAGCGCTTAGGCTCCTATTATTATTAAATTTTAATACTTAGTACTTAAACTTATTCTTTATTTCTATATAGTTACTTTTCTATAATAAGGCATTAGCTCTTCTATTATCCTTTCCTAGAGTGTATTTAATTTTAAACTTATACTAGCTAAGAAGTTCTACCTATTTAATTTATCTTTATATAAGATTCTTTATAATTATAAAATATAGAAGGTTCCTATAGTCTAAATATATTACAAGTTTTAGTACTCCTTTATAGTATACTCTCTAGTGTTATAGTACTAATATAATTATAAGTAGCCCCTTATTATAGATATTATAGTTCTATTTAGCTAGTGTTATCTTTTAAGAATAATAGATAATAGGTTTGTATATTCTATTACTATCTTAGGTAAGATATGCTTCTATAGCTAGATTAGATGCATCTATTTTAATCTGTATTAGCTTGTTTATATTAAATATAGTAAGTATAGAGTATTCTACTATAGCGTCTTTTAGCTTTTAAAAGGCTTCTTAATATTGTTTTTTCTATCTACATGTTATATCCTTCTTTATAAGGTTTATAAGTACTATTAAGATTATTAAATAATTCCTAATAAACTTTTAATTATAGTTTATAAGTCCTAAGAATACCTAGACGTCTTTAACGCATTTTAGCTATAGCTATTCTTATACTACTTTAATCTTATCTAGGTTAACTCTTAATTCTTCTATACTTATAACAGATTCTAGGAACTTAACTTTCTTCTTATAGAATTTGTACTTTTCTAGATTAACACGTAAGCTTTATTCTTATAGTTTTCTAAGAACCTTTTATATATACTTAATATATTGTTATAGCGTTCTATTAGTAGAAACTAGAATGTTATTAAGATACGCTATTATAAAGTTATTAAGGTACTCTTATAGAGTATTGTTTATTGAATCTTAAAAACTTGCTAGCGCGTTTATTAACCTAAATAGCATAACTAGGAACTTATAGAGTCTATATTATAATCTAAATACTATTTTCTACTCTTCTCCTATAGCTATTTATATAAGGTAGTAGCTATTTTAAAGATCTAGTATAGTAAACTACTTATTTTCTACTAGTCTGTCTTAGAGTTCTCTAATATTAGGTAAAGAGTATTAGTTCTTAATTATAATATTATTAAGTTTCTAATAGTTCTATATATATTATAGTTTTCTATTCTTCTTTAGTACAAATATTATTAGTAATACTATTAAGAATTCTAATTTACAAATATATTCTTTTGTTTTATTTTCTTTTATCTATTCTTATTTAGCTTCTAATTCTTTGCCTAACTTAGTATAGAGTAGTCTAAAGAGTAGTACTTTTCTAGGCTAAAGTTAGATCTTATAGTCTTACGCCTAATATTTTAGTAAGGCTACTAATTCTATTTCTTCTTTAAAGAGAGGCGCAAACTTCTTATACTTTTCTAGGATTCTAGATACTGCAATTTTACTATATACTATAACGTCTTTATAATCTAGTAGACTCTCTCTAGTATTTGTCTAGTTTGCGCTTTATTATTAAAGACTGCTATTTACTAAGAAACACATCTTATATAGTTTCTTCTACTTA
>ML995981.1:8587-19119 GCA_010093825.1 Teratosphaeria nubilosa
TATAGTAACGCTTAGAGATAGATTAAATCTTACCTTTTAAAGTACCTTAGAGATAACGCTAATAGTAAGAGAATTTTTAGAAACTTTAATATCTTTAGGACTAAGATTTAAAAGATCTATAGGATCTATAACAATAAGGAAGTCTTAACTAGAGTTATCTAATACCTAACCTAGAAGTTATTAGCTTCTAATTACGCAGCTAAGTTTAAGTAATATGCTTAGGTTATAGAGTAGAATAATAACGCCTTAATAGTTATATTCTAACAAGGCCTAAAGGATAATATTAAAGATAAACTTATGTGTAATAGAGTAGTAAATAATAACCTAGACTAAATAGTAGAGAGCGCAATCTAGATTAATAATATGTTATATAAGTAAGTAATAGAAAGACGCTACAAACAAAAAGACAGAAGATATAGCTTTATACCTACTAGCTAGACTAGAGAAACAAACAATTAAGGTAATAACTATAACGCTATAGACTAGGAAGCAAATAATACGTAACGACTTAATAATAAAAGACCTAAGAGAAGGAGACCCTAAGGCAAAAAGACTAGAATAAGATACTATACATGTTTAAAAATAGGATATATAGCGCAAGACTATAATGTTATGATTCGAAGCGATTAGACAGCATAAGCGGACTTACTAAGCGAGAACAGCAGCACTTGCTAACTAATAAGGATAGTGCTCTCTACCCTGTAGCTAAAGCCTAGAGAGTATATGCACCTTGCTCTCTATGCTCTCTCTGCTCTCTAGAGGGCATAGAGAGTAGTAAGAGTAGAGAGGCCTTCACTATAAGAAAGGCAATATATAGGAACTTAGGATGGACTCTGTTTATACTATGTTCAACTTATGTTAGTAATTAACTAATTAGAATTAACTATTACTAAACTTTTGTTATTTATTAGAACTACTTAGCACTTCTTCCTCTTTGCATACTTATCTAAAGAATACTACCTACGCTAACCTCTTAGGGTCAACTACATACATACTAAGGTGTTTAGTACATATTACCCTACTAGTTAGTTATTAACACTTTGAACACCCTTAAGTATAAGTACTATATTAAGGAATGCTTTAGGGACCCTAGCCCTAAGTAATGCTAGAGGATTAACATAAGCAAGGACTACAGAAGGAGACTCTACTACAAAGGTTACTAAACTAGACCTCTATTATAGAGACCAAGTTAAGCTTAAGGAATAGCTCAACTAGATATAGTTGTACTTTATGTTTAATAATATTACGCAGAACAAAACCTTATTTGCTACTACGTACCTATGTAGTAACACTTAGAGATGGATTAAACCCTACCTTACTAGGTACCTTAGTAACAATACTAATAAAAAAGGACTTTTTGGAAACTTTAACAAATTTATAGAGGAACTTAACAGGATCTACAGAGTTTATAATAATAAGGAAGTTTTAACTAGGGTTATACAACACTTAGTTCAGAAGACATTAGCATCTAATTATGCTACTAAGTTTAAGTAACATGCCTAGGTTACTAAATAGGATAATGATGCCTTAATAGTTATATTCTAATATAGCTTAAAAGACAATGTTAAAGATGAACTTATGCGCAATAGAGCTACAAACAATAACTTAGACTAACTTGTTTCTAGCGCAATCTAAATTAATAATATATTGTATAAGTGTGCAATAGAAAAGCACTATAATTGTAGTAGTAGGAAATATAGCTTTGTACTAACTAGCTAGACTAGATAGAGAAACAATTAAAGTAACAACCACAATGCTATAGACTAGGAAGCAAATAACACGCAGCGACTTAATAATAGAAGACCTAAGGGAAAAAGGTCCTAAGGTAACAAGACTAGAATTAAGTGCTATGCATATTTGAAGATAGGACATATAGTAAGGGACTGTAAGTTAAAGAATAAAGTGCCCTAATAATAGTTCAACTTGATAGAACAAGTTTAGGAGTTTAGTCCAATTCTTAGAACTAACAAAAAGGGAGAAGACAGCACAGGACCCTTAGAATCTAAACTGCAAATTAGTAGCTATAAAGCTTAGATTAAACAATCCTATAACAAGGACAACTAAGCTAAGGACACTGTAGCGGAATAGGAGAAGCTAGTTACAAAGGCAATCTAGTAGCTAGATATGACCCTTAGACAAGAACTTCTATTAGATCTAGAAAATGAATTCTATACTATAGAGTGCGTAGATGAGATTCTAGAAGCCCTAGAAGACACCTAAATAAGGGGAGAAGCGTTAGGAATTATAGACAAAGACAACTATAAGGAGGATAACAAAAAGGGAACAGATAAAGCCCTATACTAAGCCTTAAGTTTAGGATTGAACTAAGAACCTACGCGACTATCTACACTACAGAGCGGAATATTAAAACTATGTAAAGTAAACAAATAGTTAAGCTATTATAATAATACGTATAGGAAGCACTAAGATAAGAAGCTTTAATCTGGATAGACAGAACTAGCTACAGAAATACAAATTGTTAGAGCTGAAAGAAATGCCTATAGGTTAATATATAAAGAACAAAAATTTGAAATCTAGGAAGAACTTAGCTCTAATATTAAAGACCTACTTTAGTAGTACAACATACTAATAGAAATTGCGGAGATTATAGTAGACATTATGTAAAACTACCTAGGATTATATAATAGTAACTAGTTATAGATTAACAGAATTACTATACTAGTGTATAAGACACTATAGGAAAGACAGCGAATTAAAGAGGACTAACAATGTATAGAAGAACTGAACATTATAACTAAAGAACAGGTTAATAAAATAATAAAGAGCGAGGATAGTAATAGCGACACTTTAGACAAGGAATAGGGAAGCATTAATACTACTATAAGCAAAGAACTTGTTAAATTTGTTATATTAGGACATATAGAGGCCTTATACATAATTATTAAGATTACATAACGCTATAAAGAAGTATTCCTAATAATTAGAAGAAAGCGCTATTTAGATCCTAAACAATTTAACCTCTTAATTAAGCAATTTTGAAGGATGTTCTAGAAACACTAATTAGTATATAGAAAAGAAGTAAACTTTAGACAACATATACAAGATGTTCTACTACTTAGAAGCTAGTTTCAAGTTAATAGAAGCTACCTAATACTAGGAGGCCTAAGGGTTATAAAAGGGATAAGGGATTAAGTCCAAACACTTAAGAACTAATTCAGACTAGTCCAAACTATCCAAACCTTGAAATAAGCTGAATAAGATCTAGCTAAAATACCTAATTAACTAGCCTACTAGGAAGCTGTACGTTATAACAGAGACATTTAGGCAAAGGTCTAAGAAAAGATGCTTAAGTACTAGGAGTAGCAGCTGCTTATAAGGGAACAATAGTAATAATAAGAGAGACTCTTACAACAGAAGAATTACAGAAAACCAAATAGCTTAGGAAAAGAATAAACTTAGTTAATAAGAGCAATTAATATAAGTGTAATAATATTCATAATGCTTAAGAAGAAAATTCTAGTACTAATAATAATATTAGGAAGATAGGAGTCTTTAGAACCAAAAGTATTATAAATAGATTACCTATAATAGTAATAATTAATAGTGGAGCTAGTAGCAGCTTTATATTAAAGGACTATATTTAAAGGAATACAATTACAATACACTAGAAACTAGATGGATACAAGGTGATTATAGTAAATAGATCACGCTTACCTAACGTGGATAGAGAGATAGTACCTCTATTATGTGTTACTTAAGGGCATTATAAGGAGATTATCTTAGATGTAATGCTAATAGCTAGGCACAACATTATACTAGGCACCCCTTAGTTAAGAAGACATAACCTAGTTATTAACTAGAGGACAGGAGTACTTAATTTTAATTAATACAAATGCGAACGCATTAGGAGACCTACACATTAATAGTAGATAATAGTAGATAAGCAGAAGAAACTATACAAGATATGTTTCTTAGCGAATAGTAGACTTTAATAACAAAGCGCAAACTAGACAGACACTAGAGAGAGTCCACTAGGTTAAAAGAATGTTATAGTATATAGTAAAATTATAGTACCTAGAATCCTAGAAGAGTATAAAGAGTTTATGCCTCTCTTTAAGGAAGAAACAAGATTAGCAGCCTTACTAAAACATTAAGCGTAGGACCACAAAATCCAACTTTAGCCTAGAAAGGTACTACTTTTTAGACCACTATACGCCAAATTAGGCAAAGAACTAGAAGCTAAATAGGAATGGATTAAGGAAAATAAAGCAAAGGGATACATCCAAAAATTGGAATCCTTAGCAGCTTTACTAATAATGTTTATACTAAAGAAAAACAGAAAGTTATAATGCGTACAGGACTACTAGAAGTTAAATAACATTATAATTAAGAACTAGTACCCCTTACTAAACATTAGAGAACTCTAGGACAGACTTTTAGGAGCTAAATAGTTTATAGCCTAGACCTACAGAATAGTTACTACCTAATCTATATAGCTAAAGGCAAAGAATAGAAAATAGCATTCAGATTACGCTATAGACTATATAAGTTCTTAGTTATGCCTTGTAGATTAACTAACGTACTAGCTAGTTTCTAAGACATAATAAACAACACTTTATAAGAATATTTAGATAACTTTGTAGTAGTATACCTTAACAACATCCTAGTATACACTAACAGAATACTACTATAACATGTTAAGTATATACAAAAAGTATTTAAAAAACTATAGGAACAAAACCTATAAGTTAACCTAGAGAAATGCAAATTCTATAAGAAGGAAGTTAAGTTCCTAGAATTTATTATAAGTATAGAAGGATTAAGCGTCGACCCTAATAAGATCAAGGTAGTACAAGAATAGCTAATACTAAAATGCGTTAAGGACGTCTAGGCATTCCTAGGCCTTACGAACTATAACTAAAAGTTCATTAAAGACTACTTAACAACCTTAACTATATTAACAAACCTTATAAAGAAGGATATAATATTCAAATAGGAAACATAACATTAGAAAGCCTTTTAGAAACTAAAGGATACTATAGCTAAATGCTTAATACTAGCTATATTTAATACAAACAAGCTAATTTAAGTTAAGACAGATGTATCAGATCTTGTAATTAGAGCATGCCTTACCTAAGAAACAGATGGAAAATATAAATCTATTACATACTATTCTTAAAAAATAACACTAGCTAAATAGAACTACAATATCTATAATAAAGAGCTACTTGTAATTATATTAGTACTACAACACTAGAGAGTTTACTATAAAGGAGCACTAGGACTTATAATATACTCTAATCACAAAAACTTGTTATACTTTATAACTACAAAAGAACTTATAAGACAACAAATTAGGTGGGCAGAACTCCTTAGATAATATAAGTTCAAAATTAAATATACTCTAGGAAAGCAAAACGCAAGGGCAGACGCCTTATTAAGACAAAGCGACTATATAGAAACAAAAGACAAGTTTAAGTATTAGGTGTTAAAGATTAACTAAGATAGAAGCCTTAGTACAAAGGCTTAAGAATTTAATAAGATTATTTAGATCTTGAACAACTAGAACAAGGAATTTCTAGTAAGTAAAGGAAAATTCCAAGTACTAGAAGCAGGTATTAAGAACTGCATACAAAGGTACTATAATAAACTATTATAAGGGTACCTAGGAATTACAAAAATAGTGTGCTTAATATAGAGGCATTTTGAATTCCTGCGGATGTAATAGCAAGTACATAACTATATTAAGAAATGTATACAATATAGACAGAATAAGGTAGAACAACACGCGCCTTATAGAGACATTTAATTCTCTAAAGTACTAGAACAACTATAGGACAAGGTTATAATGGATTTTATTATTAAACTACTAAAATTAAAGGACCTAGTAATAGGACACACCTACAACTTAATACTTAATATAGTAGACAGAGTAATAAAGTACGCACATTTTATACTATATAATAAGTTAATAATAGTAGAACAACTAGCACACCTAGTGCTTAACAGACTAGTTAGATATTATAGAACCTAGAAAGCACATGTAATAGATAGAGACAAACTCTTTATATCATAGTATTAGAAGACACTTCTAGTACTTCTAGGAACAAAGCAGAGGTTATTAATAGCATTCTATCTACAAACGGACAGACAAATAGAAAGAGTAAATCAGACTCTTAAGACGTATCTACAACACTACATTAATAAGGCTATAAACAATTAGGTAGTACTCCTACTAATAGCATAACTAGTAATAAATAATATGGACTCTATAACAATAGGCAGATTGCTCTTTTTCCTGAACTTTAGGAAAGAGCCTAATGTCTTTAGACCTAAATACTACTATAAGGCTGCTTAGGCTGCGATAGTTTAGGCAAGTGATCTTAAAAAACTCTATAAAGAAGCAAGGAAACAAATTAAAACTAAATAAAAAAGACTATAAGGGCAAGACTTAAGAATAGCACCTTAGCTAAAGAAGGGGGATAAGGTGTACCTCCACACTAAGAATCTAAAAACATAAAGACCTATAAAGAAACTAGACTATAAGAAAGTTGGACTATTCTTGATTAAGGAAGCTAGAGGACCTATAAACTACAGGCTAGTACTTCTACTAGACACTAAAATACATCCTATATTCTATATATTGCTCTTAGAACTAGTAGACCTAGATACACCCTTATAGGACGCATTTTATTATAAAAACCAGGAAGAAAACAAATTCAAAGTTAAAAGGATCTTGGACTATAGGGATAATCAGTACCTTATTAAATAGAAAGGATATCTATAATTATAAAATACCTAGGAACTAAAGAAAAACCTTATAAACTGCTACTAACTTCTAGAAGGTTTTTACTATTATTAAGAAAAGTAGGAATAGGACCTTCCTAAAAGGAGTTAGGAATACTATCCTGGACGCTCTAGGTCTAGGAGGATAAGGCAAGCTTAGGGCTAGCAGGAATAGGCGCTATAGAAGCAGGATTAAAGATCTCTAACCAACTCTCCTCCTCCTCCTTAAGTAGGGCCTAGTCTTCTAGAGCGCGGCCTTCTACTACTTTCTGGTTAATAGCATCTAACTATTTATAAAGGCGCATCTCTTTTACATGTGCCTCTATCTCCTTTACCTATGCTTAGGTAAGGGCGGCCTTTATAGAATTAAGCTCCTAAAGCAACCTCTTGCGCTAGGCAGTAAGGCGTTTCTACTTACTCTTAGTAACCCGCGTGTTATAATTCTTTAGGTTTTGCTACTAGCATTTTGTATACTAACCTAATAAGATATAGATCTAGTAAATGCGACCCTCTCTTTAACATGTTTTGCAAGACTTTATAGTAACTTCTCCTTTATAGAAAATCTAGGCAGCTTTGCGTTTCTAACGTTAAGTTAACCTAGACTATGTAGTAGGAAGAAGAGAAAAAGACATAGTTACTAAACAAAATAGAAGATTAAGGTTATATATAATAAGCTTTAGGACAAAGCTAGGTAGAGAGGGGAATAGTATTATAATTCAAAGCAATTAGATAGTATAAGCAGACTTACTAAGTAAGAATAGTAGTACTTACTAACTAACAAGGATAGTACTCTCTGCCCTGTAGCTAAAGCCTAAAGAGTATATGCACCTTGCTCTCTATGCTCTCTCTACTCTCTAGAGGGCATAGAGAGTAGTAAGAGTAGAGAGGCCTTTACTATAAGAAAGGTAATATATAGGAACTTAGGATAGACTCTGTTTATACTATGTTTAACTCATGTTAGTAATTAACTAATTAGAATTAACTATTACTAAACTTTTGTTATTTATTAGAACCACTTAGCACTTCTTCCTCTTTGCATACTTATCTAAAGAATACCACCTACGCTAACCTCTTAGGGTCAACTACATACATACTAAGGTGTTTAGTACATATCACCCTACTAGTCAGTTGTTAACACTAAGGCAAGACTAACTATATATAGAAGAAGTTAATATTATTAAAGAACAAGATAATAGTATAATAGAAGCTAGAGATAGTAAGAAGGACAAAACATCTAATAAAGAATAGAAAGGTAGTAATAATATAAACAAAACTAAACTAGTAGAATTTATAATATCTAGATATATAGAAGCTATAAGTATGTTTATTATAATTGCTAGGAGATATAAAGAAATCTTCCTAACATAAGAATAAAAGCGCTATCTGCACCTAGGACAATTTAACCTCTTAATTAAGTAGCTTTAAAGAATGTTCTAGAAGTATTAATTAGTAAATAGAGAAGAAGTAAGCTTTAGACAATATATATAAGATATACTACTAATTAGAAGCTACTTCTAGGGAGATAGGAGTTATATTACCCTAGAAGGCCTACAAGTTAAATAAGGAATAAGAGACTAAGTCTAAGCCCTATAAGCATAATTTTAGGTAATATAAGCAATTTAGGTCCTTAAATATGCAGAGCAAGAGGAAACTCTAATAGGAAGTCGCAAAGAGAGACAAGAAGCGACATACTACTAAAGCTAGGTTAGAAGACTAGTAAAAAGAAAGATGCTTAAGTACTAAGTAAGTTAGCTCCTTACGCAAGAATAATAGAGAGAGCTTAAATAATAATAACGACCTATAAAGATCTATAGAGAACAAACCTAAGCATAACATAGAAATACTTTACTATTTAATTTGGAAAACAAGTTAACTTAGTTAATATAAGCAATTAACATAAGTGTAATAACATTTATAAGGCTTAGAAGAATAATTCTAGTAATAACGCACATTTTGGAAAGATAGGAGTCTTTAGAACTAAAAGTATTATAAACAGAGTATCTATAATAGTAATAATTAATAGCGGAGCTAGTAGTAGCTTTATATTAAGAGACTACGTTTAAAGGAACGTAATTATAATACGCTAGAAACTAGATAGATACAAGGTAATTATAGTAAATAGATTACACTTGTCTAATATAGATAGAGAGATAGTACCTCTATTATATATTACTTAAGAGCATTATAAGGAGATTATCTTAGACGTAATGCTAATAGCTAGGCATAACGTTATACTAGGCAACCCTTAGTTAAGAAGACATAACCTAGCTATTAACTAGAGGATAGGAGTACTTAAATTTAATTAATATGTATGTAAACATATTATAGACTCTACATATTAGTAGTAGACAATAGTAGATAAGCGGAAGAAACTATATAAGATGTGTTTCTTAGCGAATAGTAGTCTTTAACAATAAAGCGCAAACTAGACAGATACTAGAGAGAGTCTACTAGATTATAAAGACGTTATAGTATATAGTGAAATTGTAGCACCTAGAATCCTAGAAGAGAATAAGGAGTTTGCGCCTCTCTTTAAAGAAGAAATAGAATTAGTAGCCTTACTAAAATATTAGGCGTAGGACTATAAGATCCGACTTTAGCCTAGAAAAGTACTACCCTTTAGACTACTCTATACTAAGTTAGGCAGAGAATTAAGAGCTAAATAAGAATAGATAAAGAAAAACTAAGCAAAAGGATATATCTATAAATTAGAATCCTTAGTAGTATTACCTATAATGTTTATACTAAAGAAGAATAGCGAACTATAATGCGTACAAGATTATTAGAAACTTAACAACATTATAATAAAGAACTAATACTCTCTACCTAATATTAGAGAACTTTAAGATAGACTTGTAGAAGCTAAGTAGTTTACTATGTTAGATCTTTAAAATAGCTACTACCTTATATAAATAGCTATAGAAGAAGAGTAGAAGATAGTATTTAGGTTAATAAACGCACTAGCAAGCTTTTAAGACATAATAAACAATACTCTATAAGAGTAACTTAACAACTTTATAATAGCGTACCTAGATAACATTCTAGTTTACACAAACAGAACGCTATAACAACATATTAGGTATATACAAAAGGTCCTTAGAAAACTATAAGAATAAAGCTTATATGTTAATCTAGAAAAATGCGAGTTCTATAAAAGAGAAGTTAAGTTCCTAGGATTTGTTACAAGTATAAAAGGATTAAGAGTTAACTCTAACAAGATTAAGGTAGTGTAAGAATAGCTATAGCTAAAATGCGTTAAAGACGTCTAGGCATTCTTAGGGCTTATAAACTATAACTAAAAGTTTATTAAAGATTATTTAACAATCTTAATAGTACTTACAAACCTTACAAAGAAGGACATAACGTTTAGATAGGAGAAACAACATTAAGAGGCTTTTTAAAAGCTAAAAGACGCTATAATAGAATGCTCTATACTTACTATATTTAATATAAACAAGTTAATATAGATTAAAACAGATGCATCTAATCTAGCTATTAGAGTATGCCTTACCTAGGAGAGTAATAGAGCACGCAAACCTATTACCTACTATTCTTAAAAGATAATACTAGCTAAACAAAACTATAACATCTATAATAAGGAGCTACTTTTAATTATGTTAGTATTATAACACTAGAGAGTATACTATAAGGGAGTACTAGAGCTTATAATATACTTAGACTATAAGAAACTTCTATATTTTATAACTATAAAGGACCTTACCTAAAGATAAGTTAGGTAGGCAGAACTTCTTAGCTAGTACAAGTTTAAAATTAAGTACACCCTA
>ML995982.1:0-18824 GCA_010093825.1 Teratosphaeria nubilosa
TACTAAAGAAGAATAACAAACTATAATATATATAGGACTATTAGAAGCTTAATAACATTATAATAAAGAACTAATACTCCCTACCTAATATTAGAGAACTTTAGAATAGACTTGTAGAAGCTAAGTAGTTTACTATGCTAGATCTTTAAAATAGCTACTATCTTATATAAATAGCTATAGAAGAAGAATAGAAAATAGCATGTAGGTTATAATATAGACTCTACAAGTTTCTAGTTATGCTATTTAGGTTAACAAACATACTAGCAAGCTTTTAGAACATAATAAACAATACTCTATAAGAGTACCTTAATAACTTTATAATAGCATATTTTAATAATATTCTAGTCTATACTAATAGAACGCTATAACAATATATTAAGCATATATAAAAGATTTTTAGAAAACTATAAGAATAAAGCTTATAAGTTAACCTAGAAAAATACAAATTCTATAAGAAGAAAGTTAAGTTCCTAGAATTTGTTATAAGTATAGAAGAATTAAGAGTTAACTCTAACAAGATTAAGGCAGTATAAGAATAGCTATAGCAAAAATACGTTAAAGACATTTAGGCATTCTTAGGACTTATAAACTACAACTAAAAGTTTATTAAGGATTATTTAATAATCTTAATAGTACTTATAAATCTTATAAAGAAGAACATAATGTTTAGATAGAAAAAACAATATTAAGAGGCCTTTTAAAAGCTAAAAGACGCTATAGCAGAATGCTTTATACTTACTATATTTAATATAAATAAGCTAATACAGATTAAAATAGATGCATCTAATCTAGCTATTAGAGTATGCAAACCTATTACCTATTATTCTTAAAAGAAAATACTAGCTAAATAGAACTATAATATCTATAATAAGAAGCTACTTTTAATTGTATTAGTACTATAATACTAGAGAGTATACTATAAAGAAGTACTAGAACTTATAATATACTTAGACTATAAGAACCTTCTATATTTTATAACTATAAAGGACCTTATATTAAGATAGGTTAGATAGGCAGAACTTCTTAGTTAGTACAAGTTTAAAATTAAATATACTCTAGGAAAGGATAATAGAAGAGCTAACGCCTTATTATAAAGAAGCGACTATATAGAAACAAAAGATAAGTTTAAGCACTAAGTATTGAAAATTAATAATAATAGGAGCCTAAGCGCTAACATTAGAGAATTTAATAAGATAATTAGAATTCTAAATAATAAAGAAGAGAAATTCCTAGTAAGCAAAAGAAAATTCTAAGTACTAAAAGCAGGCATTAAGAACTATATATAAAGGTACTATAATAAACTAATATAAAGATATCTAGGAATTACAAAGATAGTATACTTAATATAAAGGCATTTTGAATTCCTATAGATGTAATAATAAGTATATAGCTATATTAAGAAGTATGTATATTACTAAAGAAATAAGATGGATTAATACGCGCCTTATAGAAATATTAAGTTTAGAGAAGCACCTAAATAGCTATAGAATAAGGTTATAATAGACTTTATTATAAAATTACTAAGATTAAAGGATCTAGTTATAGGACACTAATATAATTTAATACTTAATATTATAGATAGACTTATAAAGTATATATACTTTATATCTTATAACAAGTTAATAATAGTAGAATAACTAGCGTATCTAGTGCTTAATAGGCTAGTTAGATACTATAGAACGCAAAAAACGTATATTACTAATAGAGATAAGCTCTTTATATTAAGATACTAGAAGATACTTCTTATACTTCTAGGAATAAAGCAGAAGTTATTAATAGTATTTTATCTATAGATAGATAAGCAAATAGAAAGAGCAAATTAGATACTTAAAATATATCTGTAATACTATATTAATAAAGTAATAAGCAACTAGGTAATCTTACTACTAATAGCCTAGCTAGTAATTAATAATATAGACTCTATAATAATAGGCAGATTACTATTCTAAACTTTAGAAAGGACTAAATGTCTTTAGACCTAAATACTACTATAAGGCTACTTAGGCTATAATAGTCTAGGCAACTAATCTCTAATAATTGCATAATAAAGCAAGGAAGCTAATCTAGAGAGATTAGAATAGGCTTAAAAGCTAGGAATTAAGAATAGTGCCTTAGCTAAAGAGAGAGAATAAGATATATTTTAACACTAAAACTCTAAAAATATAACAACTAATAAAGAAACTAGACTATAAGAAGATTAGACTATTCTTAATTAAGAAAGCTAGAGGACCTATATACTATAGGATAGCGCTTCTACTAGACGCAAAGATATACTTAGTTTTCTATATATTACTCTTAGAACTAGCAGATCTAGACATACTCTTATAGAAGACATTCTATTATAAGTCTTAGGAAGAAACCAAATTTAAAGTTAAAAGAATTCTAGACTATAAGAATAATTAGTATCTAGTTAGTTAGAGAGGATATCTAGACTTAGAAAATACCTAGAAACTAAGAAATAACTCTATAAACTATAACCTTCTTCTAAAGCAGTTCTACTTAAGAAAAGAGAAGAATTAAACTAGATAGTCTCTAGTATCTCTAAGAAGAAGTTAGAAGAATTAAGTCCTAAATTCCTAGAATTAGCTATCTAGATATATAGCAAAAGAGAGAGCTTAGCGCTAGTAGAGATTATTTCTTCTAGAAGATTAGGTAACAACTCTTTCTCTACTTCTATCTTCTAGATATTTGCCTTAGCTGTAGATATAGCGTTATTAGCACACTTATCTAGTAGCTCTAACTACTTTACTAGCTACTCTTCTTTAGTAAGTATAGTAGATATTACTATATAAGCTTTACGCTTCTACTCTATTATAGTAGTAGAGGCCTCGCTAGCCTTCTTTATCTAAGCTAGAAGCTTTGCACACTTCTTGCTTAATCTTTTCTACTTAGATAATATAATCTTAATATTGTATTCTTTATAGCTATATATATTATACTTACTATAATAGCTAGATTATATATGCATCTTATATATATAACTATAGCGTTAGTAGTAAGAATACGCATAAGGTATAACCTTTCTATTTTAATAGATAAATTTTCTAAGTAGTAATTAGTCTTTAGTAGAGAATCTCTTTTATTCTAAGAATTTAGGCATATTAAGAGAAGAATAGCGCTATAAGCTAAAGAATATAGAATAGAGATAATCTACCTTATAACTAGCTTAGAACAAGCTAGATAGAAAGAGAAATAGTATTATAGATTAAACTAATATGTAATACTAACTAACTAGTCTAGAGAATAGATAGTACTATAAGCTAAGGAACATTCTGCTATAGCTTACTTATAATGCTTTTACTATATATAGTAATTCTACTAAGAGTACTAAAAGTATAGAAAGTAGCAATAGTAGGCTATATAATATAAATACTTACTATATATATTGGAATATAGAATAGACTTATTTAGACTATATTTAACTTATATTAGCAATTAACTAATTAGAATTAACTATTATTAAACTCTTGTTATTTATTAGATTTAATTAGCGCTTCTTCTTCTTTATATAATTATCTAAAGAATACTACCTATACTAATCTCTTAGAGTTAACTATATATATACTAAGGTGTTTAGTATATATTACTCTACTAGTTAGTTGTTAACACTTAACTACCTAATTATCTATACTTTGCTAGACATAAAATATAAAGGATATCTATTAATTAACTGCTACCTTAATTCTATTAACTTCTAATTATCTATACTAGCAGCTTTATATGCTCTAATTTCTAAGATAAGCTAATAACTAAGATTTTAATATAAGAATCTACTCTACTCTTTAAATTTCCTTAATAATTTTATCTTTTGTATTATTACTAGCTACTATTACTTTAATCTAGAATCTCTATACTGCCTAATTAATAATAGAAGCTTGTAGCATTATTTTGCAATACTACTAATATTAATTAACTATGTATTAATAATAATATACTAGTAAAAAGACCATAAAGCCTAAAAAGGTCGAAGGTTCAGAATTACAATTTATCGATAACCGGACGCTTGGCACATACAGTCCACCATGGATCTTTATGCGGAAGACGTCGATAGCCTGGCCAACCAAGGAGCTGAGGTTTTCAGGAGATACTACAACGCGCCCGCCATCCCTGCCCCCGTTCTTTGCGACAGAACCAGGGCGCGAATCTCAACACCTGGGCCTCACCAGCATATGAAAGTTTCATTCTCGGCTCTACAGATGGCGAAATCCGCGCTTTAATGAGAAAGAAGGCCATCGCTGGGGCAGCATCGAGCCTAAGGCCTTCGACGAGAACCATCCAAGCTGCAAGGTCTACCGCGATGCGCTTTCACGAGCTGACGTCGAGGCCCTCGGACGGTTGCAGCAAAGTGCAGAGTCGACCAGCAACAGAATAGGGTAAAATTCGAGCAATACTCTAGACTATTCAGCTTTGCTCGACATCATCCCTCATATAGCGGAGCACGGCTCCAAGCTCGCCATTACTCTCGACCAGGCGCTCGAATTGCATTCTAGCGTCGTCCGAGCTCCTGACGATCCGAGCGACATCTTCTTCGCCCTGGGCTCACGGACGCTCAGTATGACACTCTCGTACCTCGACATTGTCACTCTGCTTACTCAACAAGCGCCTGGGATGCCTATGCTGCGTCTCCTCTCGCTGCTCCTCTACCGCGAGGCTGCAGCGGGCGGGCGATTGGACCCGAGTGTCGCATTTGTCGACGCCGAGGCCTGCTCCGTAGTCATGTGGGACGAGGCCTCGCAGCGCCTCAGGGCCACCCGCCTTGGCAACAGACACAAGGTCTTCGTGTCACTGATGCCCCTAGGTGGTGTGAAGTACGCCGCTCTTCGAGTGAGTCGGGCGCAGCAACAATATCATGCCACGATTCTCGACTCTAGTCTCCACTGCCAGACAGAGTCGTACCCGAAGGTTGTCAACAAGTTTCTGAGAATCCTGTGTAGCCATGCCGCCGAGGAGAAAAGTGTATGGTTGTACCGGGAGTTCACCACCGACGCCGACATGGAGCTTTGGCCCACGCCCGTCTGCAATGCTGCAGTCTTTGCCCTCTGGCATCTGCGTCGAATTCTCCACGGCCAGGACATGCACGAGCGGATCGACGACACGGTTGTGCGCGAGACTCTCGGGCAGGTCTCGGTCGACGCAATGAAGCCGCTAATGCCCCGTGCGCCGCGACTTACAACCCAAGACTTCCGAAACGCGTTCATGAGCTATTTCGAGAGGGAGGTGGAGACGGAGCTTTAACGCCGAGGGAACGTCGACGGGGAAGCGGAAAGTGTAGAGTTTGCACAGGGCAAGGGCACGACGAGTGCTGCAACACACTAGGCAGCATGTAAGTCTTGATAGCTCGGTAGTCTTGCTGTACTCATTTGAACCCCAGGTCCTTGCAGCATACTGTATGTCACACGTGGATTGGATGATATATACCATGTCGGGAATACCCCCTGCACGGCTAGCCTTTTGCACGTGATTATCTGCGTGACAGCATATGCAACCTGGAAGTATGTAGACGCTCCCGTTCCTTCTACATGTAGATACATGTATGTTTCGCATGTGACACACGCAATGGCGTCACAGCAATCTCGAGAAGACGGCAGCATGCGCACGTGATACATGTAGTCCTCATTACTATTTTTCTTCCTGTGTCCTGATGAGCAGTTCAGTGTCTGCGCAAAACAAGAGCCGCTCGGTTGGCGCAGTTGACGACGTCCTGGGACATGGCGAATCCGGAGGCGTTTCGCCCAGGCACAATGTTGTCCAGGATCTCGACCTTCACGCGCGCCTATCTACGGGAAAGTGAAGAAGAGACGCGCATTGCCGAGACCGGACACCCTGGACAGGAGGAGTTCATGCAGAATGCACTGCAGCGCCACCCCGTCAACTGCCAGTGTCCGAAGGCTCGGTGCGCGAAGAAGTCACGATCCCGTGAAGACAGCGACAATGCCTTGAACAACACCCAAGGACACGGCGACGGCAACGACGGGAACGATGGCAGCACCGACGACCATCGGCCTGAGACAGCACCCAGGACCTCGCCGAACGGCCGCAAACGCTCACGCGAGAATGCCAACTCGGATGATGATGATGATATCGACTTCATCCCCATCACCTCATACCCAGCCAAACGCGCCCGTGGAGCACCACCGGGCCCTACTCGTCTCGACATCGCCTGTTAAGATCCAGTACTGAAGGCCATGGAGGAGCGGAGGTGCCTCTACCTCAACCGCCATTTCACGGATCCCAAGATGGTGAAAGGGCGAGTAGTAAATTGGGGGAAGCCGGCGATTGGCCAATTGGTCAAGGTTGCCCTGCTTGCAGTGAACTTCTTTCGCATAGTCATTGACGAGGCCCATATCGTCAAGAACAAGTTTTCAAACATAGGTCGTGCGGCACGTTGTTTGAAGGCCGAGTATCGATGGGCAGTGACTGGAACTCCAATGATCAACGACTACGAGGAGTTGCAAGGCATCTTCCGCTTCCTTCATCTGAAGCCACTAGACGACGAGAGCACTTAGCGTTTGCTCTTTACAGATGAGGCTCAGCGAGCTGAAATTCGCGGAGTTGGCCCGCAGGACACGGGTTCTGTGTACAACAGACTCACTGGTGACCAGGAGTTGATGCTTCACTTGATACGTTATGGTGTCACAGTCCGGAAGCAGCGGAACGATATTTTCGAAGGCGAAAAGCTCCTCGCCATTCCACCGCACGTCGAATATTGGGTCCCCGTGAAGCTACTCCCACCAGAACGCCTTGCACAGGAGCAGACTAGAGAAATCTGGGATCCATACCGACGCCAGGAATTGGACGACGCCCCACTGGGTGAGAAGGGGCTGTTCAGTCTCTTCGACAGTCGTACCGAAAAGCGCCTGGCTATCGTCCGCGCCAAGGGCACGGCGAACACTGTCTTGAATTGGGAGATAGACGCAAACATCATAGAAAAGGACATCCAAGCCGTTGTCCGCCGCCGTGACGACCTTCGCGGGGAGCCTGACGACGAGGACGTTGATGGCCTAGGGGACGTCGACCTTGAGGATCTCCACGACGCCAGAGCGGATGCCCTGGGCGACAGTCCTGCAGACAATGATGCGGATTCTCGCAAGATACTGAGGACCATAGGCCGATCGCTAGAAGACAATTCAGGTAAACCACGACCGAAAAGCCGCAACGAATTACGTGAGCAGCTGCGCGTTGATCAGTATCGCTGGCTTACAGGGAAGACCATGACCACTGTGTCTATCACGCACAATCGACTGAGAATACGAAAACTCGAGGCAAACCGGATTCGGGAAGATGCTGAAATGGATGGCCGGGATGGCGATGAGTGCGAACGTGATTGGCTCAGGCACCACAAAGTCCTCATATTCTCGCCGTACATCGCCCCTTTAGAAATGGTGAAAGACGGCCTCCGACGCGATGGCATCAGGGCTGAGGTCTTCGATGGGACGCTCAGTGAGCGCAGGCGCAGTGAGCTCGTAGATGCCTTCGAAAGTCGGACTACATTGGATGGCGAGGACCTCAAGGTACTCCTCATCTCTTCGAAAGCCGGAGGCGTGGGGTTGACACTGCTATCGGCAACTGACATCATCATGATGGATCCAGAATGGAGCGAAGCCTTAAGGACACAATGCATAAGCCGGGCACTTCGGATTGGGCAAAAATACCAAGTCTCCATTTTCAGTCTCTATTGCTGGCACTCGATCGAAAGAGAAGTTCTAGTCAAGAGGAAATTCAAAATGCAAAAGGTAGACGGCGTGATGAAGAACCAGGGCCTGGACGATATCCTCAAAGTGGCTCCTGGGAAGCTGGATCCAGAATTTTGGTCGGCGGAGAAGGTGAACCGCCAGGTGTGTCAGCCTACTTTCCTCCTCCAAGATTCTGTTCGCTAACTATCTCCAGGTCTTGGAATCCCGTGAGTAGCCTCGCCCTCTATTGCGCAGGACATGACCACTTCTACGATGCGGTTGGATGAGGGATATGTCACGTGTGTAATATATGATTAATGTCACGTGACGTGCGCCATATCTCGTTCCACTTCCATTTCTTCTTTCACCTCTTTCCACTTATGTCGAAGACCGTGCGGCGAGCGCGAGACTTCCAGCTTTCTAACCCCTAGTCCTCACCAGCTTCAAGCTTCTGTTTCGACAACTCACTACATTCGAGAACCAAGGTCCAGCCGCCAGGGTCCAGGTACTTCGCCTTCATCATCTCCTTGTCCTGACTTGTTCGAGACTTAGAGGCAGAGGGCCCGACACCTGTTGTGGAGGTCCGGGCCATCACCGAGATGTCTGCCTCCACTCCGGTCAAGCGCCGAGGCTCCCAAGACCTCGACGCTGTACGCTCCCGCCTACGCCGTCGTCGCTATCCGGACACAAGTGTTTCGGACGATAGCAACAGTGTCGTGGATCAGTCCAGCTTCGATGTAAAGTTCGTCATTCGAGATCGACGTCAGGGCCGAATCGAGCGAGTTCCAGAACGAAGCGAACTCTTGGAGTGTCCCCAAAGCCGGACCAAGTGATGTCAAGAACGAGCCAACCTCTCAGACTGTCCCCAAGGCCCAATCAAGTCGCAGCAACGATGATCAAAAGCCTCAGCCCATGGACTTTTCGTCGTCACCCGTCGCTATTGTGGCCTCTGGAAGGTCGCAGAAGCCCGTAGACACAATCGACCTCACGCAGGATACTCCAAAGCGCAGCTTCCTCCGCGTTTCCAAGTCCGTCGGTATCCGGGAGCAAAGCATCTCGGATAGCGAGATGACTGAGGACGCCTCCGGGGTGGAAGACGGAGAAGAGGACGACGAATTCCTTCCGACTAGGGTAGCACGAGATGTCACTAATAATCAAGCAAGGTCCGAGGGAGCTGATGCCGAAATAGACCAAGAGCAGTCGCATATCGGCAGCATTTCGAAGCAGCCGGAGAAGGGATCCCATGATGCTACACTTCTCAAGCGGCCCTCCATCTGCGAAAACACAGGAATTTCCGGCCCTCCCCTCGTCACTATCGACTGGCAGACCAAGATTGACCGCAACCAATATCTCAAGGACTACAAGACCAACGACTTGGTCTTGGGTCAGTACCACACGCCTGTAGGCCAGCTTCCAGACCTCTTAGGTGCCCGGAGACCGAAGGACAGTTGATGTCGGATTTGATGACCCGAGAGCTAGGCTGTGCGCAGTCGTCCCGATGAGAGACAGCTGTTCGAGCTCCGAGGTCTTGGTTGATTTGTCGGACCGGGAAGACGCTCGCGTTTTGACAGGAGATAGCTGTTCGGGCTCCGAGGTCTTGATCGATTTGTCGGAGCGGGCAGGCTCTGCCTTGACAAGCGATAGTTCTTCGAAGGCCGAGGTCTTGGTTTATTTGTCCAAACGCGTAGGAGCAACTGCCGATGGCCTGAAATAGTCGGTGGGGTCTCGAGGACTATATTTGCGCGGGTTTGATCTCTGGTGTACTAAGGAGACTTGGACCTGAGGCGCACGAACAACCTTGGCTGGTGTTGGGAGCTGGAGCTGGATGACATTCTCTTGAAGCCCTTAGCTGAGATGGGACTCGGAGGTAGCTTGGTTGAAGAGCTGCGTCCTCGATCTCCTGCCAGATGTCTCTGCCGGCTTTTTCGGGAGACTGTTCCTTTTAGAGCAGCAACGCGACTCTCTGGTCCGTGAGCTTAGGAGCAACAGCCTTTGCAGCAGCAACGACGTCTTGCCACAAGGCGTACCCCTACCCCTTCTTCGGATTCGAGTATCTCTTGAATGTCGACCCGAACATCCTGGCCTCAATGATGTGGTACACACGAAAGAGTTCGCAGATAGAAACGTAAGTGAAGCCAGAGAGTCGATATTCGAATGAACGCTGCAGGCCCTGGGCATCAAAGTAGCACTGGGGCCAACACGCCTTCTCGCTCTTCATGTCTCTTGGGTCAAGACCCAAGGCCGCAGCCAAGGGTTTAACCAAGCAGTCAACACTGTCATTGTGGAGTTGACGGTGTCATTAAGCAGTCAACCGTAATCAACAAGTCAACCGGTTGATTGACTGATGGAATCACTGTTATGACGCCAGACCATCCTGGGGCAGGCATCTGCACTTCTCACCTACATTCCGGCCCTGCTCTACCTCCTCCTGTCCCTCACCTCCGCACAACAGTGCAAAGACATCGAATCACTGTACTGCTACCGCTGCCACGTAAGCGCCATCCGCTGCCTGCTCTCCACATGCCATGCTAATCAGCTCATTGCAGCTCCCGGGCGAGGAAGGGAAGAAGTGCGGCACGGGATACTGCCGCATTACAGCTGGAAGTACGCTCAAGTGTGTCGAGGGCCAAGGTCCTTGTCCGTATGTATTATTCAGGAGAAGCATAGATGTATGCAGAAGCGAGACTAACACAGTGCTTTTCGCAGGACATTTCCAAATATTGGATGTGATTAAAGGCTTACGATACTGAGCCAGTATTTTTGGGAAGAGAGACGAGGAGGACTCAGATCTAGCTCATTTTGGAATTATATCTAAATCTGGAAATATACCTCCACCATCTATACAGAAGTCGTCGTCTGGTCATGCATCCTTCGTCTATGCGGCACGAGATCCTTGCTCCAGCCTTGACGCCCTGTTCGATTGCTTTCGCCTATGCATCTTGCTATTTGTAGTCCATTTAAAGCGACTTGGATCGAATCCTGCATTGCGCTGGTTATGTACACAGCACCGCTCCGACATTCTTTGTGGGTCTGACCTGAGAACGATAGCTTCAGAATACTTCCAGTCATTCAAAGGTCTTGAATTATTTGGAGACTCGGTCTTGTCTTTTTATATCTGGAAGAAGAGGATTGCACGGACGTAAAGCAGCCGTTCTCAATTTACCCTTGCTATGAAGACTCGCTCGGTTAATGCTGCACTTTTCAAGACCAAGGCAAAGTCTAAGTTCCGGCGCTTCATAGTGTCATGTACCCGCCATCTCCAATCACATTCATCAGGTCGTCTTTAAGCAGTCGTCCAAGCTCACTGACATTCAGGTGGAAGTGATGCATCCGCCCCCACTACAACCTCAAACGACTGGTATCCCGGAGTACCTCGGCAATACATATCGCGGGACCCTATGGGCTCGCGTTCGTCTCCTCCCGACTGACAATTTTTGTCCTTCCACAGATTGACCTGGAAAACACGCTTGCCATTCGACAGATAGCTGCCAGGCAGCACGTTATTGTCGAAGGGTCGGCAGCCTTGGGGTTTCTGGCCTGAGTACGTCGGGGGTGTGGTCAGGTCGCCAGCCATCTGAATGCCATCACAATTCGGTGACAGGAAGGTTGTGAGTGACCAGGACGGGCACTTGTGATCAGGTGTGCTACGGCTGTTGTGGACGGCGGCATCAGAGAGCATTCGTGCGGAGCGTCTATCTGTGGAGTGTCGGCTGTGTTCATCTTGGCTACCTGCGAGCGCAAGTCCAGACGTGGTGCTGAGCAGTAGTGCGAGTTGAGCGAGCTGCATGTTTGATGTCGAGGAGAGAACGAGGACGGTGGTGCAATTGTCGTTTGATCGATGTGTTGCGAGATGGTCCGCTGTCAAGGTACTTAAGCTATGGACGACAGAGCATCGCAAGCATCCCTTTGCTTCTGGTAAGAAACTGATGTGGAGTCTTACGCACCACTCTGCATCTGTTTGCGCTGTGACAAGACAATTTTCTACATGATCGCGAGCTGCGTCTCGTATGCTTGCAGGATGGTCGCGCGATTTGAAACAGGCGTCGTTTCCGTGAGCAGGTCTGCGACAGTAGCGGCTTATGTTACTATTTGCAAAGCCGTGCAGGGCTTGTGCAAGCGTAATACGAGCGTGATACGAGCGACGCCAGCCCCCGCCAAGTCATAAAGACGATGTTGGCAAGTATGTTCATCGTCAACTACTATCGTATTGTATGTGCACAAGTTCCAGAGTCTACACTCGGCACTAGTAGAAGGCAACGGCCATGAACACCGACTAGCATGCTTGGCGACTGTTGTCAAATGCACAAGATGTTAGTAAGAGAGAGAGATGGGTAGTGCGCCGTATATACTAAGGATCCGGTTACTCGTAATCCTTTGATTCTTTGATTCTTTAATTCTTAGACTTCTATAAACCCCTTGTTTTCGCTATTTCCTATAGCACTAAGCTAATTAGCATATGTAAATGTTGTAGTATAGCTTTCTAGCGAGTAATAGGACATACAGATTCTATACATTATTCTTAATATTATAAAATTCTATCTATACCTAAGTATAGTAACTCTAGAGTAAGAATAACTTTAATTATTAATTTATTATATTATTAATTGATTTTTAATTAGCTTACTAAGTAGTTAGTTATCTATTTCTAGCAAAATTTAAGCTGCTAGAAGTTCTAATTAATACTTAGTTAGATTTACTAAACTCTACTTATAAGATGTTTAGATATCTATAGACTTCTAATATAGTTATCTATAGTATATATAGAGCCTTATAGTACTACTCTCTAGAGACTAGCAATATATCTATACTAAAGTAATAGTATAGAGCTATATTATTATTATACATTTATATTATTAGAGTAAAAGCTACTAAAGCTCGAAATTAAGAATTAAAGGATTATAAATAATTAGGTCTCTAGTATATATATATTATAAATTAGGAAGAGTATAGAAAGCATGCAAGCAAGTATGCAAGTTATATTTATAAAGCAGATAGTACTAATTAATATAATGCTAGGAACTTAATATATTATATAAAGAAATATATGCCTAACTAAAGAAAGAACTTAGTAGTTAAATATGTAACTATGCTTAGCAACTATTTAACTAACTAACTAGTTAAATAATCAAATAGTTAAATACTAAAAGAAGTAGTATTTTCTTCTATATATATAGGAATATAGAATAGACTTATTTAGACTATATTTAACTTATATTAGCAATTAACTAATTAGAATTAACTATTATTAAACTCTTATTATTTATTAGAACTACTTAGTACTTCTTTCTTATTATATACTTATCTAAAGAAGCTACTAATACTTATCTATTTAGATTATATATACTAAGGTACATATATATTAACAACTAACTAGCAGGTTATACGTACCTTAGTATATAATAGCCTAAACAGGTAAGAGTTAGTAGCTTCTTTAGATAAGTAAGTAATAAGAAAGAAGTGCTAAGTAGTTCTAATAAATAATAAGAGTTTAATAATAGTTAATTCTAATTAGTTAATTACTAACATAAGTTAAATATAGTATAAATAGAGTCTATCCTAAGTTCCTATATATATAGTAAAGGCTCTATTACTCTCTCTACTCTCTATATTCTCTAGAGAGTAGTAAGATATTATAATTGCCCTATATTAGTCTTAGACCTCTAGGGTATATTCTTTAGCATAATATTATATTTGTAGTCTTAAGGCTTAGAGACTTCTTATCTAGGATATAATAAGATTAATTAACTAAGTTAAGTATAAAGCTCCTAAACTACTATAAAAGAGTAGTATCTATATATATAGAGAATCTTATCTCTTTCTGCAGGCTAGGTAATTACCTCTTATATAGCTACTTCTAAGTAAGTATTCTCTTACTAGTTGCTTAGTTATATGTTAGAGTACTTTCTTACTAATTGCTTAGTTATATGTTAGAGTACTCTCTTACTAACTACTTAGTTATGCGTTTAGCTCTGCCTCTTCTATATTATATTATCCTAAATAATTAGTTCTTATAGCACTTATGCTAACTAATCTATATTTAGTTTATAATACTACTCTCTCTTCTTAAGCTGCTTATTCTTAAGCACAAATCCTAAGTAAGTTCGTAATTATTATGTCCCTTAAGTTCTATTACTATTAGTCTCGACTTGCTGCTAATATCGCATAGTATAGCATTAAAATAGCTTCTTACATAGCATGTTATAACGCCTGCCTAACTTCTAGAGGTTCTATACTAAAATATATAGTTAGTCTACGCTCTAGAAAATGTTCTAAGTATATCTAAAAGAGTTATACTAGCTACGCTATTACTATCTCTACTCTATAGTAGAAAAAACTCGCTAGCAATTATAATTAGCTCTGCTCTAAGCTTAATTATATTAAAGAAGAAGAGTTAAAACTTAAAATACAAAAAATCTGTCTTTATAAATAACTCTATCTTGCTAAGCATTATACTAATAATATAGTTGCTTAGGAGCTTAATAACCTAGAGGTTACTAAGGCTATTAAAGACTTCTTTCTTTCTTTAGAGATTTTGAATAGTATAGAGGTCCTAAATACTTACCTCTTCTATAATATACTAGAGTTGCTATCTTCTATATAGGCGTCTCTTAATAACTCGCTGCTATTTAATTTCTCTCTTAATCTAGCTCTACTCTTATTACTAGACTAGGCAGTTATAAATCTAGTAAGTATATTAGAAGCGTTAGCTTCTAATACTATTCTATTAGAAGATTAATATAGTTCTTATATATAGCTAATATATTCTTAATTATGTTTATCTCTTATCTAACTATATTTCTCTTAGAATAGTTTCTTACTATATGCCTAAACTACTAGCATATATAGTACTATAGTCTATAGCTTTAATAGCTCTTATCTATTATATCTAGTTCTATTAGCTAGAGCCTATATAGATCTCTCTTCTACTAAGCGCTTATATGTTCTACTCTAGAGTCTAAATATATTAGGTAATTACTTCTAAGCTTCTATAGTCTCTTATTAATTTTCTTAGCAGATCTTATTATTACTAATAGTATTATAGCTATCTTCTCTTAGACTAACTCTGCTTTTATAACTTCCTTTAGGCTAAGATAATACTATAAACAAAGTATAGTATTATTCTATTCTAGACTAGTAGCGTATTCTTAGAACTCTAAGTTATACTTTACTATAGAGGTAGTTTGTTACAAATATTAAATATAGTAGTCTATTGTTAACAACTAACTAGGAGAGTAATACGTACTAAATACCTAGATATATATGTAGGTAACTCTAAGAGATTAGCATAGGTAGTATTCTTTAGATAAGTATATAAAGAGAAAGAAGTGCTAATTAGTTCTAATAAATAACAAGAGTTTAATAACAGTTAATTCCTATTAGTTAATTGCTAACATAAGTTAAATATAGTCTAAACAAATTTGTTCTATACTCCTATATACAACTCTAAGCTATATAGTAATTAGTCTAATTAGCATGCTTAGTAATTAGTTGCTTAGTACTAATTAGTAATTAGTATGCAGAGTAATTAGTCTTATTATGTAATCTTTACTAGATCTCTACTAGAGTTCCTCTCTAGGTATGTCTAATTACTACGCTAGAGTCTTAATTTATAATACTATCTCTCTTCTAGCCTAGTTTGTCCTAAACTATATTATATAGTTAGAAGTTCTCTTATCTTTAGTTATACTAAATATAGCTTACTATACTCTAGGAGACTAGCACTCTTTATTATTACTAACTTGCTAACTACCTAGATGCCTTTAGTTCTCTAACTATATGTCTCTATTTAACCTATACTAAATATAACTAGCTATATAAGATGCATGTCTATTCTAGAAAGTATAATAAGTATATATATTATAGTTAGTAGTATAACCTTTAGGTATTAAAATCCAAATTTAACTATCTTCTTAAGAAGAAGAAGAGATTATAAGAGAAAATTGCTAATACTATAAAAGAGTAGAAGGCTATAGACAAGGCACTTAAGAAAGCTCTTACTACTTATTAGATAGCCTACGCTTAGAAGAAGCAGCTATATTAGCAAATAGATCTTATAGACTATTACGCTAATAATGCTATTATAGTAGAGATTTGTAGTATTAAGAAGTTAGAGGTTAAAGAGAATACTAAGACGCTTATATAATCTATATAGGCTAATAGTCTCTCTTTTCTTCCTAAGATATAGAGTGCTTTTAATAATATTCTCTCTAAGTTCTAGAAGATTTCTAATTATTCTATTAGTAGCGTAGATGCTAGAAATTCCTTAGATTATGCTTAAGAAGCATATATCTGTAAGTTTTTCTTCTTTGTTATAGTAAGGAAATAAGACATATAAGTTGTAATGCGTTTCTTATTTCCTAGCTATGTTTTTGTTTTTTCTAATATTATCTAGGTCTAGGTTTGATTCTTTTCTTAGAATTCCTAGATTTTCTCCTAGCAGTTAGTTATGTGACTTTTTAGTTCCTAGGTACTTTCTAAATCTAGATATTCTTTCTATTTAACTAGGTACTAATTATTCTTATACCCTACAACCTTTTTAACTTTATATTTAGTTTCTTCTTAAGACTTATAGTAAAATGTCTCCTATAAGAGTATATTAGAGTCTGCTAGTTCTAGAAGTAATATATAGAATATAAAGTATATTTTTGTATCTAGTAGAAGTACTAGCCTATAGTTTATAGGTTCTTATGCTTCATTAATTAAGAAAAATCTAACCTTTCTATAGTCTAGTTTCTTTATTAGTTATTATGTTTTCAGATTTTTAGTATTAAGATACACCTTATCCCCCTCTTTTAGCTAAGGCACCATTCTTAATTCCTAGCTTCTAAGCCTATCCTAATCTCTCTAGATTAGCCTTCTTACTTTATTATGCAAATGTTAGAGATTACTCGCCTAGACTATTATAGCCTAAGTAGCCTTATAGTAGTATTTAGGTCTAAAGACATTTAGATTCTTTCTAAAGTTTAGAAAGAATAGTAATCTACTTATTATTATAGAGTCTATATTATTAATTACTAGCTAGGCTATTAGTAGTAAGTTTATCTAGTTGTTTATTACCTTATTAACATAGTATTATAGGTATATTTTAAGTGTCTAATTTGCTCTTTCTATTTGCCTATCTATCTATAGGTAAAATGCTATTAATAACTTCTACTTTGTTCCTAGAAGTATAAGAAGTATCTTCTAATATCTTGATATAAAAAGCTTATCTCTATTAATAATATGCATTTTTTGCGTTCTATAGTATCTAACTAGCTTATTAAGCACTAGGTACGCTAGTTGCTCTACTATTATTAACTTATTACATAGTATAAAGTATATATACTTTATAAGTCTGTCTATAATATTAAGTATTAAATTATATTAGTGTCCTATAGCTAGATCCTTTAATTTTAGTAATTTTATAATAAAGTCTATTATAATCTTATCCTATAGTTGTTTAGGTGCTTCTCTAAACTAAATAGTTCTATAAGGCGCGTATTAGTCCGCCTTATTCCTTTAGTAATATACACACTTCTTAATATAGCTATATACTTATTATTATATCTGCAAGAATTTAAAATACCTTTATATTAAGTGTACTATCTTTGTAATTTCTAGATATTCTTATATTAGTTTGTTATAGTACCTCTATATGCAGTTCTTAACGCCTGCTTCTAGCACTTAGAATTTCCTCTTACTTGCTAGGAATTTCTCTTCTTTATTATTTAGAATTCTGATTATCTTATTAAATTCTCTAATATTAGCGCTTAGGCTCCTATTATTATTAATTTTTAACACTTAGTACTTAAACTTGTTCTTTGTTTGTATATAGTTACTTCTTTATAATAAGGCATTAGCTCTTCTATTATCCTTTTCTAGAGTATACTTAATTTTAAACTTGTACTAGCTAAGAGGTTCTACTTATCTAACTTGTCTTTATATAAGGTCCTTTATAGTTATAAAATATAGAAGGTTCTTATTCTAGTCTAAGTATATTATAAGTCCTAGTACTCCTTTATAGTATACTCTCTAGTGTTATAATACTAACACAATTAAAAGTAGCTTCTTATTATAGATGTTATAGTTCTATTTAGCTAGTGTTATCTTTTAAGAATAATAGGCAATAGGTCTGCGTGCTCTATTACTCTCTTAGGTAAGGTATACTCTAATAGCTAGATTAGATGCATCTATTTTAATCTGTATCAGCTTGTTTATATTAAATATAGTAAGTATAAAGCATTCTATTATAGTGTCTTTTAACCTCTAAAAGGCCTCTTAATATTATTTCTCCTATCTAAACGTTATATTCTTCTTTATAAGGTTTGTAAGCACTATTAAGATTATTAAATAATTCTTAATAAACCTTTAGTTATAGTTTATAAGTCCTAAGAATGCCTAGACGTCTCTAACACATTTTAGCTATAGCTATTCTTGTACTACTTTAATCTTATTAGAGTTAACTCTTAATTCTTCTATACTTATAACAAATTCTAGGAACTTAACTTCCTTTTTATAGAATTTGCATTTTTCTAGGTTAACGCATAAGCCTTATTCTTATAGTTTTCTAAGAATCTTTTGTATATGCTTAATATGTTATTATAGCGTTCTATTTATGTAAACTAGAATGTTATTAAGATATACTATTATAAAGTTATTAAGATATTCTTATAGAGTATTGTTTATTATGTCTTAAAAGCTTGCTAGCGCGTTTGTTAACCTAAATAGCATAACTAGAAACTTGTAGAGTCTATATTATAACCTAAATGCTATTTTCTATTCTTCTTCTATAGCTATTTATATAAGGTAGTAGCTATTTTAAAGATCTAACATAGTAAACTACTTAGCTCCTATAAGTCTATTCTAAAGTTCTCTAATATTAGGTAAAGAATAGTAGTTCTTAATTGTAATGTTATTAAGCTTCTAATAGTTCTATATATATTATAGTTTGTTATACTTCTTTAGTGCAAACATTATTAGTAATGCTACTAAGGATTCTAATTTACAGATATATTCTTTTGCTTTGTTTTCCTTTATCTATTCTTATTTAGCTTCTAATTCTTTGCCTAACTTAGTATAGAGTAGTCTAAAGAGTAGTATTTTTCTAGGCTAAAGTTAGATCTTATAGTCCTACGCCTAATATTTTAGTAAGGCTGCTAATTCTATTTCTTT
>ML995983.1:0-18822 GCA_010093825.1 Teratosphaeria nubilosa
TCTTAACTAAGAGTTACTAAGTATAATATTATGCCTAGCTATTAGTGTTATATCTAAGATAATCTTCTTATAATGCCCCTAAGTAATATATAATAGAGGTACTATCTCTCTATCTATATTAGGCAAGTATAATCTATTTACTATAATTACCTTATATCTATCTAGTTTCTAGCGCGTTACAATTAGGTTTCTTTAAACATAGTCTCTTAATATAAAGCTACTACTAGCTCCGCTATTAATTATTACTATTATAGATGTTCTATTTATAATACTTTTAGTTCTAAAGACTCCTATCTTTTTAAAATTTGTATTATTACTATAATTATTTTCTTAAGCCTTATAAATGTTATTATACTTATGTTAACTACTTATATTAACTAAGTTAACTTGTTTTCCAAATTAAATAGTAAAGCATTTCTATATTATGCTTAGGTTTGTTCTCTATAGATCTTTATAGGTTGTTATTATTATTTAAGCTCTCTCTTTTATTCTTATATAGGAAGCTAATTTACTTAGTACTTAAGCATCTTTCTTTTCACTTATTTCCTAATCTAGCTTTAGTAGTATGTCGCTTCTTATCTTTTCTTACAACTTTCTATTAGAGCTTCCTATTACTCTATATGTTTAAGAACCTAAATTGCTTATATTGCCTAAAACTATGCTTATAAGGCTTAGATTTAGTCTCTTATTTCTTTTATAATATGCAGGCCTTCTAGAGTAATATAACTCCTATCTCTCTAGAAGTAACTTCTAATTAGTAGTACATCTTATATATATTGTCTAAAGCTTACTTCTTCTCTATTTACTAATTAATACTTCTAGAACATCTTTTAAAGCTACTTAATTAAGAGGTTAAATTATCCTAGGTATAGATAGCGCTTTTGTCCTTATATTAGGAATATTTCCTTATATCTTCTAGTAATTATAACAAACATACTTATAGCTTCTATATAACCTAATATTATAAAATTAACTAGTTTAGTTTCGTTTATATTATTATTACCTTTCTATTCTTTATTAGATATATTGTTTTCTTTGCTATCTTTAGCTTCTATTATACTATTATCTTATTTCTTAATTATATTAACTTCTTCTATGTATAGTTAGTCTTATCTTAGGTATTTCTTAGTTTGTTATACTAGGTTTATAACGTTCTTCTCTTATAGTTCTCCTTTATAGTAGAGACTTTCCTAGTTCTTTATAAGACTATTAGCTGTCTTCGCAACTTTAATAGATGCGTTATAGATATGTAGAAGTATATTAACTATATTGTTAATATCTCTTATAACCTTAGTTTGTTAGGTCTTATATTTCTAGTCTCTTTAACTATAGATCTACTCTAATATTCTAGGTAGTAGTAAATACTATGCTTATCTTTTCTTATTAAGGTGTTTTAGCTAGTTATTATTATAGTAACTTAACTAATCTTTTATTTTGCATAGTCCTAATATTTTGCTCTATATTATAGATAGTTGTAGTTTTTAATTCTCTTTACGATTCGAGTTATAGTATAAAGGCCTCTCTATTCTCTTTTCTTTATACTCTTTGCTTATATTATTATAAGCTACTTCTATTATAATCTCCTATTCTAGTATAACCTCTAGGTTATTAGAGTTATTATCTATATATTCTATAGATCCAAATTTGTATTCTAAAGCTATAGATATTATCTAGCTAAGAGTTAAATCTAGCTACTAGATAGCTCTACTTACTAGTTTCTTCTACTCTATAGTAGAGTCCTTAGTCTACTTGTCCCTTATATAGTATTTATTAAGCTAGGCCTTATAACTACTTATAGGCAAATTACGCTTCTCTAGTTCTTTATAGTATTCTCTTTAAGGCTTCTTATTATTAGAGGTTCTAAGAATTATATTAAACTTCTAAATTTGTTCTATTAAATTAAACTGTTATTAGAGTACTCTATTCTTTAACTTATAGTTCTATACTATATATCCTATTTTTCAACATATATAGCACCTTATTCTAGTCTTTTTGCCTTAGGGTCTCCTTCTCTTAGGTCTTCTATTATTAAATTATTACATGTTATTTGCTTTCTAGTCTATAGTATTATAGTTATTATCTTAATTATATGTTCCTCTAGTCTAGCTAGTAGGTATAAAGCTATATCTTCTACTTCTGCGTTTATAGTGTCTTTCTATTATTTCCTTATATAATATATTATTAATCTAGATTATACTCTCTACTATCTAGTCTAGGTTATTATTTCTTACTCTATTACGCATAAGTTTATCTTTAATACTATCTTTTAAGCCTTATTAGAACATAACTATTAAGGCGTTATTATTCTACTCTATAAATTAAGCATATTTTAAACTTAGCTATATAATTAGAAGCTAATAACTTTTAGGTTAGATATTAGATAATTCTAGTTAAAACTTCCTTATTATTATAGATCCTATAGATCGTTTAGATCTCTATCCTAAAGATATTAAAGTTTCTAAAAATCTCTTTATTCTTAGCGTTATTTTCTAGGTATTTTAAAAGATAAGGTTTAATCTATTTCTAAGTGTTACTACATATATAGGTAGTAGCAAACAAGGTTTTGTTCTATGTAATATTATTAAACATAAAGTATAAATACATTTAATTAAGCTAGTCCTTAAGTTTAGTTTAGTCTCTATAGTAGAGGTCTAGTTTAGCAACCTTTATAGTATAGTCTCCTTCTATAGTCCTTACTTATGTCGATTCTCTAGCTTCGCTTAGAGCTAGAGTTCCTAAAGCGTTCCTTAATATAGTACTTATACTTAAGAGTGTTTAAAGTGTTAATAACTAACTAGTAGAGTAATATGTACTAAATAATTTAGTATATATATAGTTAACTCTAAGAGATTAGTATAGGTAATATTCTTTAGATAAGTATATAAAGAGAAAGAACTACTAATTAGTTCTAATAAATAATAAGAGTTTAATAATAGTTAATTCTAATTAGTTAATTGCTAATATAAATTAAATATAGTATAGATAGAGTCTATTCTAAGTGTCTATATATCTTTAGGTATTATTATGCTCTATCTTAGTTATAATAGAGCACCTAAGTACTTAATAGTACTTAGCGTAGAGCGCCTATATAGAGCTTCTACTACTTTATAGTACTTAGTATAGAGCGCTAAGAAGATTCTTCTTAGCCTAACTAGGTTCGTAATACTCTTCTTCTTATAAAGAAGAAACTTAGGTAGAGCCTTAGTAGAAATAGATAGAACTATATTCTATTTTAGATTAATAAACTCCTTACTTATAGCCTTCTTCTTCTTCTCCTTAGTAACTTAGAGCTATTTATAAAGATAGTATATATAAGCTATAGCTTCTATTACTTTTTCTTCTATAGCTTCTAATTTCTGTTTTATCTATTTATACTAGCTATATAAACTTCTCTATTTACTCTAGGTTACTAAAATGTTATAACTACTACATCTCTAGAAAATATTTCTTAAGCAACTTCTAAATTAAATGTCTATAATATAATAAGGCTTAGATCTATCTTTTAAAGAGACTATGTTATAGTAAGCTAAGTAATATAATAGCATCTATTTCTCTTCTAATTTAATAAGTTGCGACTAATAATTGTAGCGCTCTTAACAAGTTAATAGAGTAGCGACTATATTAGACTATAAGAATATACTCTAGAAGAAGTTTAGAATAAACTTGCTAGAAGAGAGAGTAGTATTATAAATTAAGAAGAGTATAGAGAGCATATATAAGCAAATATGCAAGTTATAGTTATAAAATAGATAGTACTAATTATATAGTACTAGGAACTTAACATATTATATAAAGAAATATATGCCTAACTAAAGAAAGAACTTAGCGGTTAAATATATAACTATGCTTAGTAACTATCTAACTAACTAACTAGTTAAATAGTCGAATAGTTAAACACTAAGAAAGAAGTAGTATTTTCTTTCTATATATATAGGAATATAGAATAGACTTGTTTAGACTATATTTAACTTATGTTAGTAATTAACTAATTAGAATTAATTATTATTAAACTCTTATTGTTTATTAGAACTACTTAGTACTTCTTTCTTCTTATATACTTATCTAAAGAAGCTACTAACGCTTACCTATTTAGGTTACTTATACTAAGATACATATAATCTACTAATTAGTTATTATTAATAGACTTGTTTAGACTATATTTAACTTATATTAGTAATTAACTAATTAGAATTAACTATTATTAAACTCTTATTGTTTATTAGAACTACTTAGTACTTTTTTCTCTTTATATACTTATCTAAAGAAGCTACTAACGCTTATCTATACAGGTTACTTATACTTTAGTATATATAACCTGCTAGTTATTAATATTAAGCTATAGACTTATAAATTTTCTACTATAACCTGTTAATAATAGAGGTTTAAATATTTAGATAGGAAGTTTAATAGTTTGCTATATAGCTACTTACTTTCCTCTTATAGAGTATAAGCTTCTATTAGAGTACTACTATTAATAGAATCCTTAGCATACTTAGTATATATAGTAATAGACTAGTAGTAGTAGCTATAGAGTAATATAGAGTAGTAAGAGTACCAGAAGAGAGTTTAAATCTAGCTTAGATTAGTATTATTTTTTAATATTATATATTAAGCTAGTTCTAAGAAGAGGTGCAGAATATTATTAAAGTCTATATAAAAGCAGGTTAAGGTAATAATTATTAAGAGAAAATATACTTCTTAGAGTCTAATAGTAGAGGAGGCTCTTCTTATATGCGATTTGAATAAGAGAAATGTTTAGCTTATAGAATTAGCAATAGTAATAGTTTGTAGACCTGTCCTAGCTATTGTCGTTACTATTATCCTATGTCTTCCTTTGAATTCATTATTAATGCCAAGACAGCGCTAGTCTTAAGTTCCACAGTTATGCAATTTGAGAGTCAATCAAATTAGTTGAGGGTTAGTGAGACGAGCTCGACTACCACGAGGCATCTTCCTCCGCACCATCCACCTATCACAAAAACGCATGTTGGGAGACATGTCTCGCACTGAAGGCATTGTTGAACATCCTTCCCTCAAGAAGGATAGGGCTGGAACAGTGATTCTGGACGCCCTTTTATTCTTTGTAGCGGAACTGGTCGTGCGTCGGAGATATCGCCGCCAAACAAAGCGCCCAGTTCGTGGTGGCGTGCCGCATCCGAGACACGGTGCTTCAGAGTCCTGCTATCAAAGCCCGACTGCCTAAATTGTGCTTCGGATGACGCATCCCTGTCGCGCGACTATTTGGAAATGTTCCATGATTCAGAGTACGGCGGGATGTCCAAATGAAAGGCTGGACGTGGCTGACCATACCACCCCTGAGAATTGGACCGAATGTAGGTCGGTTCGCTGTCTCGAACGATTATCCTAAGCACCAGGGCGTCATCCGAGACTCAGGCTCGAGATCGCATCGAGATCGCGTTCATTGCAGGTGCAATGTGAGTCTGCATTGCTACAATAGAACAAAGCTGCCAAGGCGGGCCAACCGTTACTCCTACTGCATAGGTACCGGACACGGCGCGGTGTTGTATAGATGCCCGATTGAAGCTGATGTGCCTATCCTTAGACGTGGATCAACCCTACGAGCCGCGGGCGTGAAGTGGTTAATTAGGCTGTGCTTGGCCACTGCAATGCGTCAGAATCTACCATGTTTAGGGTTGTGTGTGAACAACGCGACCAGTGAGGAAGACGTCAAGATTCTGATAAACACCGCAGAAAAGTCTTGACTGATTCTGGAAACCCACACCGACACAACCTCGACCCTTCCCATCTCCGCAGACAGCAACGCTCGCAGCTCGACCCGGGCTGGCTCACCTTGCCACTGTCTGTGTATACAGAGTCCAGAATTAGGATGCAGGCATCAGCAACACCTCTGAAGCATCGGCAGCGCAGAATGTGACGAAGGCAGTAGATGAAGTCTCGACGTCCACGAGATACGGTGATGTGTGCTAGAGGAGGATATCGAGGATGAGTTGTGTGAGACCGCGCCGCGACTTTGAGCCCAGGATCCTGTGGCTCTGGACTGTTATTAGTGCTACTCTTCACGTCTTGCTCTTGGATGCCTACCTTTCCGGATCTAGTGACGCCAGGTGTTACAAGCAGTCCATCTCAGCGAGTAGGAGTATGCCAGTGTGCTCAAAGATGTCGCGCTAGCTGGCGTGCCCTTCTAAGATCGTCGTAAAGTAGAAGTTCTCAACCGCTTTCTTGCGCTTGTTATACGTAGGAGGCTTGATAGAGACCCGTGTTGGCACCATGCTTTCATCGCAAGGCAATCAGTGATGGTCGCAGGCAGAGACACAGGTCGAAGAGTGCCGTCGAAGGCTTTGAGGTATCTATGAGTCCTGGTCTCATAAGGCAAACGAACCCTTAGATACAGCTCGTCAACGAGGGGAAGCAAAGATCGCCTTGAACAATAAACCTCCAATGACCTTCACCGAAAGATTCTACGAGCTCTAGCAGGTGCTGCCAGCGCAAGTCGCCCATCGAGCATCTTGACTCGTCGACAATCTTTGCTGTGAGAGATCCACAAGTTTTGATGCAAAGCCGCGGCAAAGCGAATGCGCAGACTGTACGCCACTTAAGTCAGACTCGAAGCTGCCGTGACATACACTGCCAATTATATGAGGGAGTGACGTCTAAACCACAGCCCTCATCTCCTACCGTCCAATCCTGCCCGTCGCCCTTAAAGTAGTCATGACCAATAGGTTCTAGCTTGCAATGGCCTCTGGGCTCGTGACGCTTGCATCTGGATGAGGAGCTCGGTCTCGGACTGACCTTCCATCATGAAAACAAGCGCACGCACGCTGCCTGTTAATTGCGTTCTGGCAAGGTCGGCAAGCATAGCTCGGTATGTGTTGACATACAGCGAATCAATACTGCCAAGTCCGACGACATGCCCTCAGGAATGGCCAAGAAGATGACTCCAAGAAGTTTATGCTGCACCGGATCCACTGACAGCTTAGCAGATCATCAAGCTCGACTCATCTGCGTTCGACTCCTTGTCCTGCTGCCGCAGTCTCAGCCGTAAATCTCCTCCTTCTCTTCTTCTAGTGGTAGTGGCAGTGGCGGCAGGAATCTTGCGTCGTCAGGCGGAGCAGCAGACGGCTGCAGAGTGGAAGGCACGATCAGGCGCGTCATGCTGTCTGTGTCAAGAGGAGAGTCAAGGCGTTGCTTGGAGGGCAATAGTGGGTGATGAGTGCAGGTGTCTATAGCAGCGGGAGCGCTTCCTCGATCTCTCAGCGCCAGAAATTGGAATCTGGTATTGATTCTTGCTTTCGCTACTTGCGTGCTCTAGCCGCCTTCATATGCCGCGTTGTATTAACCACTCTCTCCCCGCTCTGATGCAGCGGTGGTTGTGCAAATGATGCGACCAGTCGAGTTGTCTTTAAGACCCAGATTGAGTTAAAAACAAGTCAATGTGATCTAGACAACAGCTGTCAATGCTTATGTGTCTATAGTACCGACGTGTGAAGCATACGATATCCTTGCCCTTGATCACATCATCCCTCTTGTGCCAAATGAGTGGCTAGCTCCAGGTCGTGCGGCTGCGAAGGTTGAGTTGATGCTGGGAGCGTTGCTAGCAGTGTTAGAGGTAAATGCAGCGGAGGCGACTGCGTCTTCTCGTGCGTGCTGAGATTTTGAAGATGGTCCTCCCTTTGTTCCTTCGTTGAAGGAGCTTCAATTGCTGTCGGAGAGTCTAATCCCAAATGCTTGCTTCTCGAAATGCTTGCGAAAGGTCCGCTCTCGTGGAGAAGCGTGGTAAACGGATGCTTGGCTTGAGTCCAGTCCGTTGAGGTTTGCCTGTGCGGTCCATTGCTGCACACGTGGCAGTGTTGCTTTCCTCGGAGGCGAACAGCTGCTGCTCGGCATGATTTGAAGCAGTCGAGGTAGTCATATGCCTTCGCGGCAAATAGGGCGCTTCAGGTGGCTGTAATAACCTTTATTAGGCCAGCCTTACAGGCTTGGCTGCTCGACATGGCTTGCAATTCCAGACGAAGCGTTTGATGTGCGTGGTCAATCGAGGGCAGTAGAATTGCCTCCCTGGAGAACCTAGAATTCTCGCCAGCCTTCGGCAGGGCGGACGGGATTCTGCTGGATTGCACGTAGTCGGACTTCGGCGGCGTCAAGAAATCTCCTCCGCTCTTGCACACGGATGAGGCCAGCATCGTCAATTCATCAACCACGCAGAGGCGCGGGTCGACCTGGGCTTGTTGGAGCATTGTCGCGACTTGGAGCGCTTGTCCGTCCGGTGGAGAGTGAGTCGATTGCGTTTTGGTACTGCGTGTCCCGCCGGGCTGCCTGACAAATGGCTTTGTCCAGCGGCAACGTTCTGTCGTTTGGCCGGTCCGCCGGTGGCCGGAATCCCTTCCCTATCACCTGAGTGGCCCGTCGGCGTATTTTCTAGTGCCACCTCTACTAGCACGAGATGCAGGTATATTGTTGGAGAGAAGAGCTGATCCAGCTTGATCAGGTTATAATCCTGTGCGGTGGGACGTCAGCTGTTAGTACGTCTTGTGTCCGGCGTGTTAGAGCGTTTCGACTTGCCTGGCATGTACGTGATTTTGCACGGGCCTCCGACAGAACTCAGACCAACGGGCCTGCCTGGAGATGAGCCAATTTATGGTCATGAAGAGCTCAAGTGGGCAGGTGTCTCAATTTGTTCTTGGCTTGTGCTCTCGAAAATAGCGTTGCCTCACCGGCGGTCGGCGGCTGAAGGTGACTGCTGTCTGAAACCACTGGACCTCAACGCAGATGACCCTTTGATCTGTAGCGGTGACTTCGTTCTCGTACCCCTATCGCCAAAAGTTCTGAACAGAACCCATGAGCACCGTGGCGTGACGAAGTTGAGAGTGCGGCCATCTCTACGTCGAGGACTCCCAACTTCGGTCTGGCGCTGGGTTTAACGAGCTTGCGGATTCGAAAGGTCGCGAGCGCAGTGTGCAAATCAACATAATCACAGTGCTGCATGATTACGATTGCGCCTCTGGCTGCTCTATAGCCGTGCCGTGGTACAGCAGATTGGAATTTGCGATGTCGTCTTTAGTCTTACGCGCCGGCGTAACGTGATACACGTTCGTAGCCAAGTTGAAGAATGCTCCCCTCACTTCCATTTGCCAAAGCGAAGCAGATTCTCAGCAAACTTCCTCAGATCATACCAATCGGCTCCCTATTATATCTTGGCGCAGCGGCTCACACACTAAAGAAATATGAATTGTGCAGTTGCGAGTTGTCGATGTAAGTTCGCGAAAACCATTCTTCGCTCTCTCCCTTTCCCGAAGCTTATAGGTACGTTTATCGTACCAGTCTGGTCCTACAAGAGCTGAACCAGACATACGCCTAAGCATCCATCGATATAGCAGGGCCGAACGCAATATTTAATCTCATTGCAGACTCAGCTCCCACCTACCACGGCTACGATCACTATCAGCCGGATATAAGCCATTGCACTCAGCAGAAATCCACGGTTGACCAGTATCTACTACGGTGTCAAACTCTACAACCACCACCTCCGGGGATAAAAGATCCCTCTTTAGTACAGCAGCGAGGCACAATGCATCATCGCGCCGCACCTATGGAATATGCAGATCCACGCACTCACGGCATAGCACACAATCAGACTTCCCACGCACTACCCGTCAGTGTCCAACGTGGTCCATTACGTCAAACACAAATACCGCACGCATAGCTCAGTTCAAGCCAGTTGTCAACGCAAGCTTTGTATAGCCGCTACTGGAGGTATGGTGTCCCGAAGTTCACGCTGGCGACCAAGTTGGTGTCTACCTGCGATGAAACGGCCGCCGGATCGCTGGCCCTGTTGTCTGAATCGGGAACGAAGAGAATCCGAGAGGCGCCTCTCAAGACGAGAGGGTGCTGCTACAGCAGGCGCTACAATGACGCTTTATAATTGCAACATCAAGGCTGCTAATGTGGTGGTGGCTGGTTGGTTGAAATGGTTCCCGCGTGCAGGCGCCCCTTCTAAGATCACGGCTCCAGGCAAGAAGCTTAGAAGCTCCCCATTCGAACGACCATTTAGTTCCCGACATGGGTCCAGACTTCACAGAAACTGTGACATCGAAGTGTAAGATTAGTGCTCGAACAACTGTTACAAACCCTAAAACCCTAAGCGGTGTTGGAAGTCCCGGGTCGAAGCCACCTATTCGGCTCAAGCAAGTGCGAGTGCGCCGCAGTGTGCACCTGGAGATGCCTCGGATGTTATCGGAGAGACAAGCGGCTGATTGATTATGCGAGTCAGCGGGAGTCGCAGTGCATCTCTATAGTGCTTCAGAGCTGACACTAGAGCGCCGACAGGCTTCCCACTTCGCTTTTGATCGCCCACAAATCATTGCGGCGTGTCCGAGGAGTTGAGGCGTCAGCGCGCAGTGTCTTGATACTAGCATGCACTGCTGCAGATCGCTCCTTAGGTTTGCAATAGGACAATTTCTCCACGTCTTGCTTAACACTCTGTCCTGTCAACTTTTGCGGAGGATTGTGTGTTTCAGCAGACGCCTAGCCAAAGCCGCGCGAGCGAGCTCGACAAGCAGCTCTGCGGGCTCAGAGTACGACAGTCAACGACAATTTCTGCTTGTGGCACAGAAGTGATTTGAAACACGAAAGTATCACCAGAGTGGTGTTCGATCTGGAATTTTCAAGGCATCATCGTTGATTGCTCTCGACATGTAATGTTAAGGCAAGACGTACGCGGCAGGCAGCGGCTGAGTCCGCGAGGACACTGGACTCACTGAAAATTCATAGTCCGCAGCTACCAAGATTCGAGAACGACATGAGCTATAAAAATGAAAGGCAGTACAGGGCTATCATGTTGACGAAATTGAGGACGGTCACCTATACGGAGCTTGCCACCATCATTGTGGGAGCAGCTGATCAGTGACCGCCGAGTCACAGAGTGCAAGGTCCCGAACATCCTACCTGCTGACGATGAAGTGCAATCGCCCAGGAGTCTAGGGGACCAACCTATCCGTCCTTGAAGAAGGACGAGATGGATTCGTGCTGCGCTGCTGTATAGGATGCGACCTTGGCAGTGCGTCCTCCTGTTAATAATGCTATAGTCCCGTCAACGGCCTCACAGTCCACTTAATAGCCTCAAGATCAGTTAACGGCCTCAAAGTCAGTTAACGAAACTGGATCGCTGCATCTTAAAGGTTGCCCAGAATTCTCAAGCACATCACAGTTGGCATAAATGGAGCCCACAGGATACTCTTGACATAGCAGCGACGATAAGGCAGCCATCACCGATGTTACGAAGAATAGCCATACTGCTGTGGTTGCCACCAACGATCTCTTAGTGATTGTCGCGGAAGATGGCTGAGGTCTTTGTATAGAGCCTGGACGCTGTTCTAGGGAGAGGGAGATCTGTACTTCTGGTTCATCCAATCCCCGTCCTCGTCCGACAAGACGCGAATGTGCAGGCAGCAAGGCTTGAGGTGGCGAAGTGAAGAGTTTGGCTTCAAATTCGCAGCCAGTAGCAGCGCTAGTGTCAAGAAATGGCACTGAACATCAACATTATATGCAAGCCCACCTTTGCAGCTTTGATCACAATGCCTCTGTGCGCTCCGCACAGCCTGAATCGACGTCTATGACACACTGGAATTCGAATGTCAAAGGTGACTTCACATCTGGCGACTAGTCTAAGCGAAAATGACTCAGCGTCTCAGCAGGCGGGCTTGCAGCAACTGAAGTTGTTGGACCAGGAATGGACACCTCAGCATCAACGAGACGATCGCGAGTCAATTGAACTCAACTGCGATCCTCAGAAGGGCTGGAGCTCATCACATGTGGACGCTTGGGGCGGTGGCAGGTAGACGAGAAAAGAAGGTGCGAGCTCGATAATCTGGAATTCTGTCGCGAGACTGGACAGGTCAAAGTCAGAGTTGCGCTTAGTTGAGGCTGTCTGTGGAGGAAGCAGTTCTTGAGTGTATACATTTTCCGCCGCTGATCTGCATCGTCAGGCAGGAGCGCACATGTAAAGATGGAACTTCGATTGGACCTGTCTACTCGGCGCCTATTCGGATGACCGACGGTCAGCTAATAGATCGTGGTTGGGCCGCCTACCTTGCTGTTAAGCGTACTCTGCTGTCAGCATCTCAGTCCTATGGCACAGCGGTTGATTCATCAGCAGAACTCCCTGTCTGTTCTGGATTATCTGAGGCGCATAATTCCTGGCAGCAGCGACAGCATTTCTCAAAGCTCATTCGGCCGCGGCGTCGCCGCTTTCCGGCCCGACGAGTGACGAGTAGGGTCTCAGTGCGCCTAGGTCGAGGAGTAGCGGCCCTAGTCAGATGGTCGTGCAGAGTCAGCCTGTCCAGCCTAGTGAGCAGAGGGTGCATCAACTCGAGGAATTTGAGCGGAGATTGAAAGCGAGGAGGAAGTCACATTTACTACATCGGAGGGGTGTGAGACAGAGGTTGGAGGAGAGGCTGGAGAACGAAGAGTTGAGGTTGATGTTGGAGTAGGAGAAGGTGAGGAGTAGGAAGGTGGTGGAGGGCATAGGAAAGGGAGTGTGACGGAAAGTGCTCCAACTTGGAGGAAGACCTTGCAAGGGACCTTGCAGCATATTCATTTGAGTTCCAGAGGAAGGAAGTGCTCCGACTTGGCACAGCAGATAGAAAGGAGCCATACAAGAGACTTAGCGGCATACACTTGACTTCATGGAGCAGGAGAAGCTGCCTCGCCATGACCCAGGCAAGTGCAGCAAGCAGTTGCAACTCAGCATGGATGTGGTGGAAGGCGGAAGCGAGCCGAGGCTCAAGTGTGCGGAGGTGCGCGTCGAATGCGACAAAAGAATGGCGAATTTTGTTGCGTGGTTCAAATGATCAGCTTGGTGATGGTACTATAGGCTGCACTAGAGCGACATAGGCATGGTTACCAACTTTGGAGCGACTCGGAATCGTGCTCTATGTCAAGAAGTACAAGACGGATGGAGTGCTAGGCGGGGTGAAGTGCTGAGCGGGATGGAGTGCTGGGCGGGATGGAGTGCTAGGCGGGATGGAGGGCCGAGCGGAAATAGAGTGCTAGCTGTGGATGGAGTTCTAGCTGTGAGAGACTGCTGGCCGGGGTTGAATTCTTGATACATGATTCGGCTAAACACGAACTGGGCGGTGCGATAAGAAGACCACCCGATGTGTTTGCTGTCATCTTACGAGAATAACAAACTTCAGTACCATCTAGCTCCCAAACCAGAGCGAACAGCAGGACACGAAAAGCTTGCTACTGTGCACCACGAAGTATCAGCAAGCAGGCAGTAAATGAGCCTAGCCTGTGCACGCGAGAAATATGGTTCCAATAGTAACTGGTATTGTGATAGCCGGAGTTCACAGCTTGTTAGGCACATGCTTGATTTCAGCAAACATGGTATTGGACTTGGCGCTGGGTTTTCCTGGGGAGTCATTTGATAGATGTTTAGGGACCTCGAGTTTTGATGCGGCAGGCTACAGCCATAAATGGAGGTGGCGGCGAACAGTTGTCGCTCAGAATAGCTTGGCGATATGGATATTGATGTGGGCTGGCTACAGCTACATACTTTAAGCTTGTGCACACTGCTTCTACGTTGCGCCTCCCAACACTGTGGCATCGCCTACCTCCGAGGTCGCGAAAGTCCGACCGAGTTTCCCAACTCTCACCAAAATCGACGGACTTCGCGATACGAGCTTGACCGTATAGAAGAGTCATCACGTAAAACCTTCACTTGCGCCACCGACATACGCCAGAGTAGACAATTTCGGCGGAAGACCTTCGCTAGGATGGAGATCGAGGCTTCAGAATCCAGTGCAGCCAGGTCCGCTGTCGCAGTAGTCTGCGGCCCTCTCACGACATTTCAATCGATTGGTTTCATTTTGAAGCCATGCCGGATCTTGCAGCTTCACGGATGGCTGAACGAATGGACACTGAGGCTGGCTGGTTGGATACTGTGGCTGGCCGAATGGAGCAAACAGATCTCGAGCCAATTGACATACAGTCTCTCTATTGAGACCTCTCTACCAGCTATAACGAATGTCTCCGAGCATTAGATCGAGCGTGGCGTTCCCGTTGCGAGAAGCAGCTCTTGCAAACAAGGCGGTTGTTTAGCACGCACATGAGAATGAGGAGTACACACCAACAGTGGAGAAAGTGGTCATCCTTGGGCCGGTCCAGAAGAATAACGAAAGTAACAGCAGATCCACGCTACAGTATACAGGCCGCCTGGTTTGCCTCCGGGCAGTCGCAGCATAGTCACGCATTACCGGGGCAGAGGTTAAGGTACTTCCAATTAACCAGAGGGTGAGTGGAGCACCACGAGTATTGACAGCATGGGCCATCGCGATACATAGTCATTAGCAGGTCCTCAACCGATGAACGTCTTTGAGCGCTTGACTCCGAACCGCGCCACCAGGTTGCGTCTTCCTCCCTAACGAATACAACTATGGTCACGTTGAGCCTGGCATAGGTTGCACAAGCAATGGCCAAGACATACTACTGTCTCTCATACCTGAAATTCCAGGACGCTCGCGGTCAGATCACAAGAAGCACATGGAGACCTTGAGGTGGAGGATCCGTGACAGTTTGGCCACAGAGACCACCTGGTCTAATCGGAGGACCAACAACAAGCCCACCAAGTCCAGCATCCACAAGTTGAGCAATGACGAGTCCGTCATCCTAGCATCAACTCGCACCAAAATGATCAGAGTGAAGCCCAGGTACCAACCACCCGAGGACGTCGAAGTCTACAAGAATAGAAAATTGCGGACACTATCGCGGCAGCCGACAAGGAAAATACAAGAGAGAGAACCGCGGCGACTCCGCAGACCAGGTACTCTGCCATGCCCAGCACATTTTCGCAGGAAATGCTGGGTACATGTGGCAACATTGCTAAGCTTTGCTCTGGTCGCCTGCTATTGCAAAAGCGCGAGAAGACAAAGAAAGTCTGCATCTCCATTCAGCAGCAAGACTGAGCACTAGCTGCAGGCTGAAGGACCGTGGACTGGTCAGCCATTCTGCCAGAAGCCCTGCATGCCTTTCTAAGCTTGGGTGACAAAATATCGTAATAGCGCATGGCCGGTTGATGATTCGACGTTGCTTAAGCACAGCTGTGGGTCTGCTTGGATGGTCCGGGTTGCTGTCCAAGGAGAAAATGAACTTGTAGCCGAGTATGGCAAGACTTAGATTGTGCAGGATTCGGACGTAGATTCGGTACGTGTACCTTAAGGCTTCTTTGGCTATTCACGGACCTCCTCAAATTCAAAGTGTCTGAGGTCAAGACACCTGTTCGGAAACTCAGGAGGGATGTAACGTTGACACAAAGAAGGTGTGCATCTTCGCTTGCCTCGGTCGGCTCCGCACACGCATCCGATAGCATCTGTGACGTTGGTGGATTAGAGACATCTCAGAAGACGCGGCTGCAAGAAACAGCTAGTACCGTATGAGGTCTGGTGGGGTAGTAATGCAGACATGATGATAATGCCTGCTTGGTTGCTCTTCTGGATCCTCTGCTGCTGATATTCGACAAGACTGACTATGATCGGGAATCAACTAAGCTCTCGAACACTTCTGCTCGTTAGACACGTCGATCCAGCCATAATGACAGAGGTTGCCTGAACACGTCAACAGAAGCGCTCACTCGCCAATCGAAGGCCTTACATCAACCTCCCGAGGCTAAGGTAGGCGCTAATGCGCTGTTGATCAAACAATGCTCCTTCATGCAGGCACGCGAAAGTCCCGGATACAGCAGAACTCGAAGCGGGTCCTCGTGGTTGTCGCGACGCGTGGTCGTTGTAACATGAGAGGATACAGCTCGTGGAGTGTCGCAATCCAGGTAGCTATCTTGTATGGACATAGTAAGGGGCGTGCTTCAGTGCCTTAGTATATGTTGAAGGTTTGGAGTTTGTTTACGTGTTTCCTAGTTTTGGGCTAGCGTGTCGCGCTCTTTCCTATTTTGGACAAGGCTTCGCTCTTAGTAGGTGACTTAGACTAAAACAACCACGCTAACCTATTTGTGCTAGTAATGCAGAAAGCTTGTAATATAAAAGTTACATATATTAAGGAATATTCTCTTAAAGACGCTACTAATATCTTCTTTAGCTCTATAATATTCTAGTACTAGAGAAGAGCTACTACTACTTAAATGCCTTAATTAGCTTCGTAAAAGTTAATAGAAGAGAGCTTTACTATTAATATAGTACTATACTTAATAGCTAATATAATTCTCTAATGCTAGCAACTACTCTACTAGACTTAGTACTAGTTATAATAAGTAAGAAGATATAGCTAATTCCTTATAGAAAAGACATCTAGCGCTACTTCTATTATATTAAATATAGCGCTAAGTACTTAATAACTTCTAGCTTCTAATTAAAAATTATAACTATAGCGCTACTATAATTAAGTAGTATATACTACTTAAGATTATTGCCTAGTAGAGCTATTCTCGAACTATATTTACTATAAAAGAGATTATACAATTATGTCTAATTTCTTGTTTTCTCTTAGTATTACTTTATTAACCTCTTTCTCTAGCGTCAAATATTAGCTTAATTAGATATCTATTTTGCTTACTAATTATAATTCGTAGTTAGAGAGTTGTAAGCATTATCTATTTCGATAAATATCTGCTAAGAAGACTATAAAGAAGCGCATTTATGCTAGAGCTAATAATACTAATAATGCTACTAACGCCTATAATTATTTATAAGATATTAGTAATAAGAAATAGTTTCTTGTTTAATAACTTTACTAAGATTAGTTAGCAAGCTAGTTAATAGTAGTTAGTCTATATTAAACTAGAGAAGAAGTCTAGCCTTAGTATTCTCTACTAAAATAGCGCTCTAAGTACCTTTAAGAGTTATAGAATATTGCATATAAAGTATAGGCGTCTTTTGTATAGTACTATAAGATAGTAATCTACTACTATTCTATAGAGAGATAGATATCGCATTCTATAATATTATTAGTACTAATAATATATAATAGTCTCTTAGAAAGATAAAGACAAGATTAGCAAGAATAGAAAGAGGACTAATACTACTACTAAGTATAAGTAGAAGAATTATAGACTATTATATAAGCTACTAATTTTAAATTTAGTACTACTAATCTATAGTATGCTATTATATACTAAAAAGCTTACTATTACAATTAGATATTATTATATAATAGAGTAAGAGTATTAGATAATCTAAACTAATTAGACTAATTAAACTAAGCAACTAAGTAGACTAAGCAACTAAGCAGGCTAGCATATATAAAAATATAGGTTAGACTTTTTTAAACTATATTTAACTTATGTTAGCAATTAACTAATTAGAATAGACTATTATTAAACTCTTGTTATTTATTAGAACTACTTAGTACTTCTTTCTTATTGCATACTTATCTAAAGAAGCTACTAATACTTACTTATTTAGGTTATATATACTAAGGTACATATAATCTACTAGTAAGTTTTTAATACTTTAAATACTCTTAAGTATAAGTTCTATATTAAGGAACGCTTTAGAAACTCTAGCTCTAAGCGAAGCTAAAGACTTAATATAAGTAAGGACTATAGAAGAAGACTCTACTATTAAGATTAAGTTAAGCTTAAGAACTAGCTTAACTAAATATAGTTATGCTTCTTGTTTAATAATATTATATAGAATAAAACTCTATTTGCTACTATCTATATATATAGTAACGCTTAGAAATATATTAAATTCTACCTTTCTAAGTATCTTAGAGATAGTACTAATTATAAAGAACTATTTAGAAACTTTAATGCCTTTAGAATAGAGATCTAGAAGATCTATAGAATCTATAATAATAAGAAAGTTTTAACTAGAGTTATTTAGTACTTAACCTAGAAATTAGTAGTATCTAATTATATAGCTAAGTTTAAGTAATATGCTTAAGTTACTAAATAGAATAATAACGCTCTAATAGTTATATTCTAATAAGGCTTAGGGGAAAATATTAAGAATAAACTTATATATAATAGAGTAATAAATAATAACCTAGACTAGATAATTAAGAGCATAATCTAGATTAATAATATATTATATAAGCAAGTAATAGAAAGATGCTATAAATATAGAGGTAGAAAATATAGCTTTGTATCTACTAGCTAGACTAGAGGAAAACATAATTAAGGTAACAACTATTTTACTATAGACTAGAAAGCAAATAATATGTAATAACTTAATAATAGAAGACCTAAGAGAAGGAGACCTTAAGGCAAAAAGACTAGAATAAGATGCTATATATGTTTAAAGATAGGATATATAGTATAGAACTATAAGTTAAAGAATAAAGTGCTCTAACAATAGTTTAATTTAATAGAACAAATTCAGGAATTTAATATAATCCTTAGAACCTCTAGTAATAAGAAGCCTTAGAAAGAATACTATAAAGAACTAGAGAAGCATAATTTGCCTATAAGTAGTTATAAGGTCTAGCTTAATAAATACTATATAAGAGACAACTAGACTAAGAAACCTACTATAGATTAGAAGAAACTAGTAAGTAGAGCTATCTAGTAGCTAGATATAACTCTTAGCTAGATAATACCTATAACTTTAGAATACAAATTTAGATTTATAGAATATATAGATAATAACTCTAATAATCTAGAGGTTATACTAGAATAGAAGATTATAATAGAAGTAGCCTACAATAATATAAGTAAAGAGAGTAAAGAAGAAAGGATAGAGGAGCCTTTATACTATAACTTAAATTCTAAAAAAATTAAGAATCTATATAACTATCTATAACATAGAGCAAAATATTAGGACTATATAAAGTAGAAGATTAGTTAAGTTGCTATAAAAGCAACTGCCTAAAACACCTTAATAAGAAATAATA